>VYZP01015094.1:0-17947 GCA_013400635.1 Hypocryptadius cinnamomeus | reverse complement strand
GCAGGTCCTGTCCTGAGTAGAAGACAGAGAAAAGCCCTTGCAGTACTTCCACAGTGGGCGGGTGCATGTCTGAAGCCTGTATGTCGTTCTGTAGTGCCTCTCAGTCTAGTAAGGTGATCTGGAGGCTGACAGCAGAAGGAGAAGAGAGAGGTTGTGGAGAAGACCACTTCATCACCTCCTTGGCCAAGAAGGTCACTGCTATCAGTCATGCTCTTGACTCACACCCTGACCCCAAGGAAAACATTCCCAAATGCAACATGGTATAACAATATTCTGCCATTGTCAATGATGCTAGATTACCACATCATCACTCAATAGCACTAAATTTTTAGTTGAAGAATAAAGAGCTGTCACTGCAATAAAATAATCACCAGTCATTCCTCCTACCTTTCTGTTGGAAATGATTCTTGAACACAGAAAAATGGCTACTATTTACATTGAAAAGAATAGGGTATATGAGTGCTGGGAGGTAGCCATGCCTCATTTCTCCTGCACACAGGGAGAAAGAGAAGGGTAGCAGTCCCAGTGAAGAAGGCATCTGAGATCTCTTCACAGAGGAACACATTTCTCAAGACTGCTTAATGAGTCCACTGAGGCAGCTAAATACAGGTAGTGCTGCTCTTTCCAGACCAAACCATCCCATATCAAAGATGTTTTTCACTGCTACAAAAGATATGCCCTGTTTGCACATGCACTGTACAATTTACATCTGACTTTTGGAGGAACAGTGGGTTACTGCAGCAGCAAAGCTGCATAATACAGAATGTCTCCAATTTATCATATTTTTGGATCTACTTCACTTTTGGTAAGTCTTTCCTCTAATTTATGGAAAGGTCTCATCATCTGCAGTTGTCTGCTTGGCTGAATGTTCAAAATACTAATAATGTTCAAAATACTAACAAAGGGAAAAATCCAGATGCTAATTTTCTAAGTATTATACTTGCAGTAGAATACATTAGTGCAAATCCCTTCCTTCTAATGTCTTCAGACGATTTATCACTATCAGTCTAGATGCCACACTGCCTTTCCCAGTGCACTTGGCAGCCACGATAAAGTGGTTTGAAATCATCTGTTATCTCTAGCAGCCTTTTTTCTAGAGCCTTTCTCAGACTTTCCTTCAGAAAGCTTATAGGTGAGTCATAGTAAAATTCCAGAAAGCTAAAATTAAAATAAAATAAGCTACTTTTTCTAAAAACCCAAGCTGGAAGCTAATGACCCTTCCAGTTTTCAAGGGATATCAGGCAGCAATGCATGTATTTGGGTCCCTCTTGTGGTCTGGCAGCAACTAGCTGCCATCATCAACATACCTTGCATGATCCCAAACACACAGACACACATGCTCCCAGGCACATGGCCAGATCCAGCACAGACAAAGAAAGGGAAAAGGTGCCAGTAATCCACAGCCCATGTCCATTTGCTATCATTACCAAGACTATTGAAATTCCAGGAAAATACTATGAACTACAGAGCTACTCCATTTTCTTGTTGAAGCCTTCTTGATTCATAAATAATAATTATTATCTATGAAAATAATGTAGATTACAACACAACATGCATAAAGGGTATCAGGATACGACTGTGTTTCAGATAACTTCCAGACATACATCCAAGATAGTATATTTGATATTTTGAATAAATATATACTCAAGATTTTGTGCATTTAAGATTTGTACATTGTATATTTCTATATTCAAGATTTTGAAAGCACTCTTCTTCTAAAGCATAGCCTTTGGAATTACTACAAAGAAAAGTCTGTTTGGGGCAAGATTTTCAGTTTTGGGAGGCATCTTTTAAATTATTAAAATATGAAAAATAACCTTACCCACTCTTTCTGAGCTCCAGTCTGTTGATAGGATACCTCAGAAACAGCTTTAATGTCTAGGCTATAGCTTGAAATCACAAACTTGGGAAAGACAAGAGAAAGACAGAGTGAGAAAATTTTCTTTAAAATGGGTGGCCCTGGCCAAAGCAGCAACCTCTTTTTGGCTCCCGTCTCCATCCATGCACTGAGAGGCAACCAAGCACCAAGAAAGGCATATAACATCAGGTCCTGGGGACAAGGTGCTCCAGAGGAGCCTCAGTAGTGTTGGCTCCTCCCTTCACCTGCTCTTGATACTATTGCAGATCCTCAGAAGGCATAAAAGAGTCAAAGAGATATAAAGCAGCAGCTGGGCAAAGAAACCAGTGCAACATCTGAAGTCATGAAGAACAGCAGCATGTGGGATCAAAGGAATGCATGCTAATGAAGGAGGATCATCCCAGACAAAAGGCTGCTTGTTGCACCCTTGTTTTCTCCATCATCCAGCTGCCTGCACTGGCCATACCCATGTTCAACCTTGCTAACTAATGGGAAATGCGATAACTTCACATCCTTTTTACTGTCCAAGTACCTGTCACCTCAGAGCCTCAGAGGTCTCCCACACCTCCCAGATGTAAGTGTGCAGCTTTGCCCATATTCCTAAAAAAAAATATGCCACTCTTCCCTCCTTGCCTCTGAACAGCTCCTCAGAACTGCCAGAGATTTCTCTGAGCCCCCTTCTCCAAACTCCCACTGAACCTTCCCAAATTTCTTCACCTACCTGCACCATCATCCCCACCATCAGGTCTAACACTATTATGAAACCACACTTGTCTGCCCACAAAGAATTATCTTGCTTTCACCCACAGGGAAGTAAAATTCAATTTTGCCTGTGCTACACAGAAGCCTGAAACTACTTGAAGTTTATTTGTAATGCTGGCTCACTGTTACTTGCCACAAAGGAACCATTAAAGGAAGAAACTATTTTCTCCAGACTAAGGGCAAATGTACTAGTACATATATCAAACATCCATCAGTGTAGTGTGGAACAACTTGCATCTCTGATTTTGGCAACCAAACTCCCTACACACTTTCTTGGGAACTATAAATAGCAATACACATCAATATGTTCAGACAAAACCTCATTGTTTCTTTCCAAATAATCCTCTAATCCACATATCTAGTGACCCAATATTAGAAAGACAAACTTAAAGCTTTTGGCTCAAGACTGTCCACTTTCCTAGCTTCCCCATTTCAGAAATATTTACATCTTCCTACATTCCTCATATACTGAAGGGGCTTTTTAAACTTGCCTAAATACAAATAACTTGATGCATGTGAAAAGGTAACATAATATATTTCTAACACTGGACAATGCATGTTTTGAAAGGAATAAAAACAAAAAAGCAGAATTAGTCTTTTATGCATTATTGTTGTTCTGCTTCCTTTTAGAGGAAAGGCAGACCTTTCCCACATAAAGATAATGCACCTCCACTGCTTGGAAAACCATGCCATAACAATGCTAACAATTCCTTAAATGCCAGAATTATGTTAAGGCTGACTGGAACTAAACTTGCATTTCCCTGTGTCCACTGCCCTCTTAAGAATACATATGCTTGGCAGGGGAAACTAGTCCAAAAATGTTACCTTATTCAGTAATTCTCTTTATTCCTTGACCTACTGCTTGTCAAGAGAGTGGATCTCATAAGTGAAGTGAAGATTGGGAGACACCTTGGCCACAGACCCCACGAAGTGATTGAGTTTAAAATCTCTGTTGACAAGACGAAGAGTGCCAGCAAACCCTCAGCTCTGGACATGAGGAGAGCAGACTTCAGGCTGCTGCGGCAATTAGTAATCAGGCCCCAGGGGAAAATGTTTTTGAAATGTTGACATCCATAAGTAGTGGTCACTTCTTAAACATCACCTCTTTTAAGAGCCATTCCCAACAGTCACTGGTCAAGCTGGAGAAGCAGAAAACCAGCTTGGCTGAGCAAGAATGTTCTCTTGGAAATAAGGCAAAAAAGAAGGTGTATGCCCAGTGGAAGCAAGGCCAAGTGACATAGGAAGAACAGAGAGATGCTGCTTGCCACTGCAGGGAGAAAATTCATGTGGTCTTCCTAACTGCAGGAATTCATCAGCTGAAGTTAAAGCTGCCAAAACTGAGGAGAACAGTAAAAAGAAGATTTTTCAAATATATTAGTGGCAATAGGCAGTATAAAATAACATCAGCCCATTACAGGATGAGGATGGTTGCCTCACAAACAGAGACATAGAAAATGCAAGGGTATGTAATGCATTCTTCGCCTCCTGTCTTTAACATAGATGGACTGTTCTGGGTTAGGTTTCTCAAGGAATTTCTTCCCACTTGTTGTAAGAGAAATGCTGAATGAATAGTGTTTAAGAGACAAAACATGCAGCCTTGACACACTGCTGAAATGGTTCTGAGGGAGGGAGGGAATGAGGGTTTGGCAGTTCTCTGCTGAGGGTAGGCAGTCTTTGCCCAGCTTGATGGGGAGATGGTTGTGGTTCTGGGTGCTCGACTGCTCCTGCTCAGGGGCTTGGTGCTGCTGCAGAATTCTCCTTGCTGCCTGTCCGTGAGCCTGCTCCTTCAAGAAGCTGCTAGTTCACTGGGACTTTCCAGCACCTGCCATTGCCAGGGGATGCTCATCATCTCTGTGAGTGTTTCAGGGCACGACTGAGCCCTCCCCTTCCTCTCTCTGTCCACAGAGAGCATCCCTGCTGCTGGTTGACTGGAACATCAGCGGCTGCCTTTGCTAGGATACCCACATTGTACATGTGGGAATTTCTGTTATTGCTTTGTTGTTGTTGTTGCTTGCTCTGTCTTCTTACATACATATATATTTTCTAGTAAAGAACTGTTATTCCTTTTCCCATATTTTTACCTGGAAGCCCCATAATTTTGAAATTATAATAATAATTCAGAGGGAGGGGATCATCTTTCCATTCCAAGAAGGTTCCTGCCTTCCTTGGCAGACACCTATCTTTTAAACAAAGACACAGACCAAGGTGTGTCTCAGTGTCCTGAGATGGAGGACCATAACTGCAAGAATGATGAACTCCCAGTCAACCCTGAAGTTATGCAGGATGTCCTGCTCCAGTTGTATCCCTACAAATCTATGGGGCCTGTTGAAATTCATCCAAGAGTCCTCAAAGAGCTGGCTGATGCAATTGGAAAACCTCTCTGGATGATTTTTGAGTGGTCTTGGGAAACCAGAGAGGTCCCAAATGACTGGAAGCTGGAGAACACTGCCCTTTTCAAGAAGGGCAAGGAGGACCCAGGAAACAACAGGCCTGTCAGTCTCACTCCAGTGCCTGATAAAGTTATGGAGAAGTTTATTCCGGGGGTACCGAAAAACACCTAAAAGAGAACAGTTATCGGTCAGAGCCAGCACAGCTTCATGAGAAGNCAGGCACAGCATCACAGCTGGGCAAGGGAGGGGATTGTCCTGGTCTGCACTGAGCTGGGGCAGCCTCACCTCAAGTGCTGGGTGAAGTTCTGGGCACCACAATATAAGAAAGATAGTAAACTATTAGAGAGTGTCCAAAAGAGAGCAACAAAGATGGTGAAAGGCCTTGAGAGGTAGCTGAGGCCACTTGATCTGTTCAGCCTGGAGGAGACTGAGGACAGACCTCATTGCAGTTACAACTTGCTCAGGAAGAAAAGAGGAGGGGCAGGCACTGATCTCTCCTCTGTGGTGACCAGCGACAGGACCTGAGAGAGTGGCCTGAAATTTTATCTGGGGAGGTTGAGATTAGGTATCAGAAAAAAGGTTCTTCACCTAGAGGGTGGTTGGGCACTGGAAGAGGCTCCCCAGGGAAGTGGTCAGAGCACCAGCCTGACAGAGTTCAAGAAGCATTCAGAAAATGTTATCAGGCACATGGTGTTACTCTTGGGGATGGTGCTGTGCAGGGCCAGGAGCTGGACTTGATGATTCTTGTGGGACCTTTCCAATTCAGCTTATTCTGTAATTCTGTGGACTTGTGACCTCCAAAACTGGCTCTCTTCAATTTTCTTACCTATGTCCTCTTGCCCAATCTGAAATCTTTTCGGGGAAGAGTTGGGGGACTTTGCATATTTACATTAGATTTTCAGGCATCCAACAGCTTCAGCAGAAAGCAGTGCTTGTTCACACTGGACGCTACTGAAAACCTCCCACATTTCACTAGGGCACAAGGAAGGCATCCATCCTCCAAGAGGTCTGCAGCAAAAATCCCATCTTTCCCTGTTTATCCAGTGTGCCAGAGGCAAAAGCTACAGCTGCAGGGGCACAGGGAGTATGCTGTCCCACCACAGAGGCTGAGTGCAACAGGACAAAGCACAGGTCCTTCTGTGATCCCACAGGCACCACTTCCAACACAGCTCTGTTCATATACACCTGCACTGTTCAGCTACACAAAAGACACTGTCCAGAACTGAGTAATTTTCTGCATCTCGTCCTACCGTGTAACTGTTACTGTCAGTGCTTCAAAAGCGACTTTTGGAGATAAAACATGGGAAACTTTCCCCCAGAAAGAACAATATTACAAAGCCATATTCTCTCTCATCTGCCTGTAGCTTTTCACTTTTAACAACTCATATTACAAAAGCACAACTATAACTAGTTTACCTTAAAACTTAAGCAAACATTTTCAGTTTAAATATGTAATGATAACACGTGGGTGTAAAGATAACACATAGGCAGCCTGATTTTAGAGAAACTAAGGACCATGACTGAATGCCAGAAGTACTGAATTGAAGATCAATATTTCTGACTACACAGAGTGCACAACTTTGAGTTTTACTGCCCAGTTGTCACAGGCAAGCAACTTGAGAAAATCGTGGTGTAAAAGGGACTTTGGCCCATGCTGTTTGCTGAATCATGGTTGTTTTCTATTTTTAAAGTCAATAGAAAGAAACATATCCGTTCTAAAGAACTGAGTATCTGATGCTTCATGTTTACATATTCATATATATACACATATATGTAAGTACATGTAGATAGGCTGTATTTACTGAAAGCATTTAATTATTTTTACAAAGTAATGCTTCTTATAAACAGTAAATTAGAGAAGTCGATACTATCTATACAACAAAAAATTTGCATAATGAGAAATTTGTCATGTTCTGTACCTATAATTTAATATAATATTCAAAAAATCCATTAACCTGGGAACTAAAAAACATGTGGGAGTCATAAAACTATCCACTTAATAAAAGACTTACAATGTTTTTAGCTAACTGAGGAACTGGGATTTAGGTTGATGGAAAGGATTATTGCTTAATATTTTCCGTAACGTCAGCAATCTTGTCAAAATCCTCTGGTAGCTCTGAGAGTAGGAGACATCTGTTTTACGGGGTAAGCACATATCCTGGAATGTCTGCCATCAGACAGCATCAGAAACAGGCCTCATTATCCCTTCACATGTTGAGCCTGGTTTACACTTCACAGTGGCATGGAAAAATCACACAGTCTGCTTATGCCGGCAGAAGCTTTGTTGTAGACACAGTCTTACAGATTACAAAGTGCCCTTGCCAGCATCCTTTAACTTATATGGTGAAAAATTGCAGGCTGTACCAGCACATGAACCATTTTGCCTTTTCCACTGCACCACAGGTTTGACATGTAACTTCCATTAGGAGGATTTGCCTGTGTAGCTATATCTCCTGTTCTAGCTTGAAGGTTGCAATCAGTGGTGCAGTCCAGTTGGAGGTTATTTCCCAGTGGCAGGCCCTATGGTTTCATACTGGAGCAACTACTGTTTGATATTGTCATGAATGACTGGGACACTGGTACACCGTATGCCCTCACCAAGTCTGCAGACTGTTAGGAGAGACTGATATGCCAGAAGGTCCTGGACAGCCTGGAGAAACTGGGTCAGAGGAACCTCATGAAGTTCAACAAACAAAGTGCAAAGTCTTAACCCTGGGGAGAAAAAACATCAGGGGCAGGTAGGTGTTGGGTTCTGAACTGGCTGAAAACTAGCTCTGCAGAGAAGGGACTTGTGGTCTTATGCACACCAAATTGACTATGAACCAACAATTTAAAGCAAAACATGTCAGCAGCTTCTGGAAAGAACACTGCATGCAGGCTGAGGGATGTGATCCTCTACCAGGCTGGGTGAGATATATCAAGGTTTGGCCCAGTTCTGGGCTCCTCAAAACAAAAAGAAGCATGAGCAGATTGAAGCCAGTCCTACAGAGGGACATAAAAATGATGAATGGACTGCAGCGTCTTTCATACAGAAAGAAGGTGAGAGAGCTGGCCTCTTCTTCTGTGGAAGACTCAAGGGTATTTCATCAGTGTACATAAGTACACAATGCACGAGTGCAGGGATGGCAGAGCCAGGCTCTACTCAGTGATGCCCACCGAGAGGACAAGGACATGAGCACAAATTAAAATACTAATTTCCATCTGAAAGTATTTTTTACTGTGAAGGTAATTAAAGTCTGACACAGATTGCCCAGAGAGGCCACAGCATCTCAATCCTTTGAGATACTCAAAATCCAACTGGATGTGTTCCTCTGTAACTTGCTCCAGATTACTCTGCTTGACAGAGATTCATAGACTAGGGAACCTCAAGATGTCCACTCCAAACTCAGCCCTTCTGCAATTCTGCGACAGTAGTATTGACAAACCTTTGGAACTACATTGAAGTTCACAGATCCATCTCCCTGGACAGACATGTCTTCTAACTTTACCTACATGAACAGAAGGTGTTATCCTTTCAATTTATGAGATTTTTCATCAGGACTTTTATTTCTCAAATTTTTAATTTTATAACAGATGTAGGCATGTTTTTTTTGTCTGAGGGAAGTGACTCACTTTAAGGAAAAGATCAGATATAGAGGTCTTCCAGAGCTTTTTAAGATCATGATAGTTAGCTAAATATGTTTCACCTGCCTCTCATACAGTATCCGTACTTCAGAGTAAAGAAATTATTCAGGTGAAACACCATTAGAATAAGAAAGTCTTTCACAGAACAGTAAACTATTCTAATCTATTCTCTTAGATTCAACTGACACAGAGCTCTTGGATGTGGTACATGCTAGCTGTAATCTAGTGATCCAGAGGAATGACAGAAATCTCAGCCTGGGAGGGCAGGCAAAGCAGAGATTGCACAGCAATTGTGGCAAAAGACTCTACTTACTGGACAAGTCTGAAGCCTGTGCTCCCGTTTCCCCCGACCATGCATTGTCCTTATCCAGACCAGATAAGTTTTTAACTGTGTTTTATTATTGCACTTTTACTTCTCTGCAAAAGTGTGTCTTTACATTACATATCCATGGGTGGTTTGAGCTGTAATTTTTCAGCAATATTTTTGAATCTGCTGCCATCTAGTGAGAAGATATCAATTTGAAATGCATGGGTTTTGCAGACAGCAGTGGTTTTAACTTCCAGAACATGCAGGATTTTGTTCTGTTCTCCCTCCATATTAATGTGTAGCATGACCAAATTGATCTCCTTCTATGAAGAGGTGATGCACTTAGGAAGAGGGAAGAGCTGTGGCTATCTATGGACTTTACTAAAGACTTTACCACTTTACCAGCCAGAATTTCCCAAGGCATTCTGGCTGATGTCTTAGGTGCACTGTTCACTGCATTAAAAACTGGCTGGGCCCACATGGTGTTTGTGAGTAGAGTCATTTCCAGCTGGCATCCTGTCACTACTGGGCTCCGCAAGGCTCAGTGTCAGGGTCAGTCCTATTTAATGTCTTTGTCAATTATTTGGATGTGGAGATTAGGTACACCCTTAGTTCAGTTCCCAGATGACACCAAGCTGGGTGGGACAGTTGACCTGCTGAAGGGCTGGAAGGCTCTAGAGAAGGATCTAGATAGGCTGGATCATGGGCTGAGGTAAACTGTATGAGGTTCAATAATGCGAAGTAATGGGTCCTGCCCTGGGTCACAACAACCGTATTCACTGCTACAGGCTTGGTGCAGGAAGGCTGGAAAGTTGCCTGATGGAAAAGAATCTGGGGGTCCTGGTCAACAGCTGGCTAAACATGAGCCAGCCCATGCCCAGGTAGCCAAGAAGGCCAATGGCACCATGACTTGCATCAGACCAAGGCAGTGATTGTGCGTCTGTACTGACACTGGTGATGCTGCCCCTTAAGTACTGTACTCAGTTTTTGGCCCCTCACTGCAAGAAAGATATATTGGGGTGCTGGAGCTCATTCAGAGAAGGGCAAAGGAGCTGGTGAAGGGTCTGTAGCACGAATCCTATGAGAACTTCAGCAGCTGAGGGAGCTGGCAGTCTTTAGCCTGGAGAAAAGGAGGGTCAGGGTAGACCTTATGACACTCTACAGCTGCCTGAAAGGAGGGTGTAGCCAGATGAAGGCTGGTCTCCTTTCCCAGGTAACAATGGGATAGGACAAGAGCAAATGGCCTCAAGTCGCACCAGAAGAGGTTTAGATTGGATAGCAGGAAAAATTGCTTCACTGCAAGGGTAGTCAAGCATTAGAATGGTCTGCCCAGGGAAGTGGTGGAGATCCCCAGAAGTATCTAAAATACATGTAGATGTGACATAATTTAGTGGTGAGCACAGTGGTACTAGGTTAACAATTAGACTTGATGATCTGAAAGGTCTTTTCCAATTACAAGGATTCTATGGATTCTGAGATTGCTTTCTTGTTCAAGGGAGAAGATACCAGTGTACTCACACCACCACACAAGGCGCGCAACCCTGTAGTTCTTCCTGCATGATAAAGAGAGAGAACATGTGGAAGTGGGACACTAAACCTACTTGGAGGTTAGGGGTACTGGCAGGAAAAGCAACAGCCAAAAAGCATTCAACCAGAACAATTACTGTACCTGTGTTTGTTGAGCCAAGTAGGAGTGTTGATTGTACTTTTGACCCTGATTAAGGGACTTCCATTTTGCAGTTCTAAAAATCAAGCAAGACCCCAACCAGGAACAGAGGGGCCTTGCCTTCAGCCAGGCAGAGGACAACTGGTTTTACTGGACTGTATGCATTAGATGGCCTGTAACATCTGCCCCACAAGAGTCTAAAGATCTACTGGACACTGGTGCACAGTATACACCAAAACCACCAGCTACAAAGAGGCAGAATCTGTCTCTGTTTCTGGAGTGATGCAAGTATCCTGAGAACTGTCCATGTTGGAGGCTGAGGTAACCCTATCTTACAAGCAGCAATTGTGACCAGCCCAGAGACCCACGTGTCCTTGCCATAGAATACCTCAGGAGAGAATATTTCAAGGACCCAAAAGGGTACCAGTGAGCTTTTGCTATAGCTGCCTTGAGTACAGAGAAGACTAAACAGCTGTGCAGTTTGCCTGGTCATTCAGACAATCCTTGCATTGTGGGGTTGCTACAGGTTAGAGAATAGCAGGTGGTTAGGACAATGCATCAGCTACAGTACTGAACCAATAGAGACTCAGTGGCTCCCACACATAACTCAATCCAGTGACTGGAGAGCCTAGGAATCATCAGTAAGACTTGTTCACCTTTTAGTAAGTCCTTCTAGGTCAGAGCAAAAATGTAACAGAAAGTAGAGGCTAACTGTGGAGTGCCCTGTCTTGAATGATGCCACACTGACACTGTGTAGTGCCCTATCAGACATAGCCCAATGGGAACTGGGGCCAAAGGCAGCCAAGTGGAATGCAACCACTGACATCACTAATCCATTTTCCTTGATCCTTTTGACAGCAGAGTGCAGGCCACAGTTTGTTTTCATGTGGAAGGGCATCCAGTACATTTGGAATCGACTGCTCCAAAGGTAGAAACACAGGCCATCTGTTGACACAGATAGATCCAGCCTGTACTCAAACAAAGTGAGGCTCCTGAGGACTTGCAATATATTAGTGACATTATTGTGTGGGGCAGCACAGACAAGGAAAAGTATGAGAAGGTGAGAATATTAATGCCAATTCTCTTGAAAGCGGGTTTTGCTATGAAACAAGGTAAGGTCAAAGTACTTGCACAGAAAATCCAGTTTGCAGGAATAAAATGGCAAGATAGGCATCATCATGTCTCAACGGATGGGATCGACAACATAACAACTATGTTTTCACCAACTAACAAAAAACAAACACAAGCTCTTGGGTGTTGGAGGTTTCTGGAGAATGCATATTCTGGGTTACAGTATGACTATAAGCCCTCTTTATCACATCACCCATATGAAAAACAACTTAGAATGGGGTCCTGAGCAGCAGTAAGCCTTTGAACAAATCCAGTAGGAGACAGTTCATGCATTAGCACTTGGGCCAGTCTGAAGAGGATAAGATGTTAAAAATGTGCTTTATACCTCAGCCATGGTTAATGGTTGTACATGGAGGCTTTGGCAGAAAGCTCTCAGAGGGACTCACAGTTGACCCCTAGGGTTTTGAAGCCAGGGATACAGAGGATGTGAAGGCCATTGCACTCCAGCTGAAAAAGAAATACTAGCAGTCTATAAAGCAATGTGAGATGCCAGTTGCTAATGAAGCACAGTACATTCTTGTGCAATTTTGATTGTCTATGTTCTTCTGAATGTTCAAAAGGAGACTTTCCTCTACACATCATGCAGCTGATGTGACATGACTAAGTGGGTCACACTGATAATCCAATGAGTTGACATGGGGAGCCTTAATGACCCAGGAATCCTGGAAGTGATCATGGAGTGCACAGAGGGCCAAAATTTTGGAGTGTCACTAGAGGAGGTGACGCATGCTTAAGAGATCCCACTGTATAATAATTTACCAGAAAATTAACCAATATGCCTTGTTTACAGACAGATCCTGTCATGTTATGGGAAGATATTAAAGGTGGGAAGCTGCTGTGCTATGTATTTAGTTGCAGAAACTGCTGATGGACAAGGTAAACTGAGTCACTCTGAGAAAGATAAAGCACTCCAGCTGGCTTTAGACATGGCTGAAAGAGAAAAATGACCAGTACTTTATCTCTGGACTGACTCATGGATTGTGGCAAACGCTCTGTGGGTGGCTATAGCAATGAAAGCAGAGCAGGTGGCAGAGCAGAATTAAATCCATCTAGGCTGTTGAATCACAGTGATTTATTGCTGGTCATGTGGTGAACCTGGTTGTAAAAGTACATCACATAAGTGTTCACATAGCAAAGAGTCTGTCACTGAAGAACATCAAAACAATGAGCAGGTGGACCAAGTTGCTAAAATGGAAGTGATTGAGATGTATCTGGACTGGGAATATAAGGGTGAACTATCACATATATCTGATATGATAGATCAAAACATGTACAAAGAGAAGAAACATACAAATGGGCCCATGATCAAGGCACGGACTTAATCATTGATGCCATTGCACTGGTTATCCATGAATGCAAAGAGTGTGCCATAATTAAACAGGCCAGGAGGTAAAACCTTTTTGATATTGAAAATAATGACTGAAAATCAATACAGGGAAGACTATCAGACTACCACGATCTTGCCATGGAAAGCACTATCTGCTTACAGTGATGGAAGTGACTATTGAATGGTTAGAAACTTACCCTGTGATCCATGCCACTGCCTAGATTATTGTTTTGGGCCTTAAAAAGCAACTTTGGTGGTAACTGAAATAATTAAATCAGACAACAGGACTCATTTCAGAAGCAAACTTGTAGCCTGGTCAAGGGGCACAACATCAACCAGGTGATCACATTACTATTTATGCACCAGCCTCCAGGAAAGATGAATGGCTGTTAAAAACTACACTGAGAGTAAAAGGACATTGGGCTGGTATGAAAGTAAACCAGTGGGAGAAATGAAGACCACCCAATTACTTAAGAGAGATTTCAGGTCAGAGTTACAATTTAATAGAAAGATTATAATAATACAATAATTCACATTAAAACTGGTTTAGACCCACAAAGTCAGATTACAACCTGCCATCCTGTTGGCCAAGGTGGTGGTCACAGTCCTATCAAGTGGTGATTGCAGTCCTGTTGAAGTGACGGCTGCTGTCAAAAGTGGTGGTCATCCTCTGGATCTATCCAGGGGTGGTGGGGGTCCCAAGACCCCAAACACCAAAATTATACATTGTCAAGTTCAGGTGGGAATGCTCGGTACCTCTCCCAGGGCAGGCAGTTTCACAATGGAATGATGTAATACTTTGAGTCGTTGCAGCTGCCTGTTCTGCTAGTGCCATGGAGTCCATTATGGCCCACTGGCAGAGAAGACCCCTTCGGGATTGGTGGGACTGTGCTGGTGTTTCCCCAGAAGGAGTTAGCACTGCAGAGTCATTTGTGAAGAAAAACAAACACTCCCCTCTTCACAGGGTTTGGCTCTTCACCCTTATCTCATTTAACACCCAGCTTGTAGCCTGAGGTGTCAGCTGGGCATCTACTGGGCATCTACTGCTTCGACCCATCATTAACAGTTTGCTAGAAATGGTGTAGAGGGCAGTAGAATAGTACTGAACTGGAATTCTTCTCCAGTAACCAGGACACACATTCAAGCATTGTGAATTACATTTAGCAGAAGCCACTTGGCTAGTTAACATTAGAGCATCTGCCATGGCCCTGCCGAATCAAGGTCTCTGTGCGCTGTGGAAGAAGAAAAGATCCAAACAGTACATAAGAGAAACTGACTAAAAGAAACAGTTATTCCTTCTTCAGGAAAGGGTAAACCTATTCATGGGATGGTTTTTGCTCAGGGACCTTGTTGGACTTGGTAAATGCAGTAAAATGGACAAATGCAATGTGCACCTCAAGGTGATTTAATCCTGAGTGAAAATAATTCACTATTTGAGTTGTAAGATGGCAGTGTTACTCAACACTGTGTATCACCACTGTTATGGCTGCAACCTATTGAAGGTATTATACCAGAAACCTCTTGCTGCTAGCAAAGCTAGAGACAAGAGCAGGAATTCATTGTCTTGTTAAAATTTACGGTCTAGTCCAAAGGGACTAGGGCTGGAGGATGTAATGCATGTATTTTTAAATTGTTGTAAAACATGATTTGAGCTGGGTGTTACAGAAAGCCCTACAGCAGAAACTACTGGAAGGATGATGAAGGAATGAATACAATGAAGGATGAACATCATAAGAAGCAGTTGACAGGAAAAGATGTGTGCTAATGTCTTTACAAACAATTTGATGACTGAGGATATGGTTGTTAATGCCTTTGAAATGGGTCTCAATGTCTCTACCAACCTCAAGCAGCGGGTTTGTTACATAACCCAGACAGATTGACTCCTGAATTTTAGGGCAATAGACAAATGGGTCCTGACCAAGTGTATTGCAGAACGCAGAAAACTTGAAATTCTGAATTTTGGAGGAAAATGACAGGTTCAAGGGGAGGAATATATGGTAAGTGGTTCAGGAAACCTGTGCCTTCATAGTTCCTCAGCCAATGGGGATAGGAAGAGGGCAACATGCGACTGGGAATTTAGGATAAAAGGAGGCTTCATCCATTAAAACCTCTGGAGAGAAACCTGATGGGGGCATGACCCAGTGGATGCTTTCCCTTCATAAAATAAAGTTGCAGAACTCCTCTCTCTCCTTTGTGGACACTGGCTTTCTGTAGTGTGATTTTCCACACACAGTGTGAGTGCAGCAGTGACCTGACCAGAGCTGCCTTCGATGCCAAATGACTCCATGCAACACATGACACTCTCATCCTGAGTGACCACCATAACAGACGGAGCACAAAGCCAAACAACAAATAAACACAGTGAGCATTTTGCAGATAATTATGGACATTTCACAAACATTTTAAGGGGAAGAAGGTATTTGATAAGGTGGGATCTTAACACGACATAAATGATGTAGAATAACTAGTGGAGAATGTTCTAGTTTGGCCTGGGTTAGAGCTAGATTTCTTCATGGTAGCTGGCATGGAGACAATGTTTTGGATGTATGCTGGAAAAAGTTTTGGTAATACAGAGATCTTTTAGTTAATGCTGAGTAACACTTAGCATCAAGGCCTTTTCTGCTCCTCATACTACCCCACCAGCAAGTAGTCTGGAGACGCACAAGGAAAAGGACACCGGATTTGGCCAAGTTCTTTTTGGGTGTAAAGGGCCATATCCACTGCCTTCCAGAAAATCTCACCACAAAATATCTAGCAGACAGGTTTTCTGATTTATCTGCAAGTGACACAATCTATCACTGATGAAGACGAAGAGCAACATCGTCAATGCTTCTAGTAGCTTAGCAGCTTTTCAAGATGGAGTGTTCCAACAGTAAAATGCTGAGGTGACAAAGCAGATATGGGGCGAGGCTCCAAGAGCTATCTGAGTCACAGTCAAAACAAGAGTCTACCTCTTCTTCCTACCACTTCTGTGTTTGGGCAATTCCAACCCCATTAGCACAAGTATGGCAAAAGTATAATCACAAACTGGCCCAGTTTGTCTCACAAAGCCACATAAAAATGCAATCCTTTATTCCTTGGTGAACAAGCTTTCATAAAGGAAAACAGTATCTTTTCTACAACAGCAAAATAAAACAAAACCTATTTAAAGGATATATAAAATACTTGCTTTCTCAAACTGTAGAGCAAAATGTCTGCAGCAGATTCAAGATCAGTACTCAAAAAATTCCAGAAACTACATTTCTTAAAAAAAAAAAAAATTGTGATGCCAAATTCTGTTTGTTCTTCAAGCTCAGTCTTATAATTTATATGCATCTGGCTGATCTTACTTGATTTAGTGAGTTGTACTCTTCTACTATTTCTCAATTACTCTCTCTTATTTTATTACTGATAAATTTAGAAAGAGCTGTTAGTTATCTTTCTGATTTCAGCATATTTGTATCCCGCATGCTAAGTTTATTTGTTCGCACAAAAACTGACTAATTGCATCTTTGTGCTACCTATTTAGGAAAAAATCTTAGTGGATCAAAATTTAGGCTTTCCAAGCAAGCTGCATGTGTGTTTAGGACATATGACACTCTTAGCCCATTTCCTCTTATTTTTGTCGGACAATAGAAAATGCTAGTAATTGAGTATACAATAATACATCCAATTGAAATTTAAACGTGAATCACTGACTTTTATAAAAACCATAGGAATTTTAGTTTCATAAAAATGACAAACTTTAGACAGCCTTTCATGGCTACATTAGTGAGAAGCTTTCATCAGACCAAAGATTGTTTGACCCACCTCAGCCACTATGACACGAAAAATGCTGAGCCTGCAGCCACTCAACAATTTTACGGAAGAAGGAGGCAAGACAGGATTCAGAAACGTTTTCATGTTTGGTATCCCAGCCACACCTGCTTACAGCAATTGTTTTGGTAAGATATACTATCCTTCCATGCCAGGCCCTTTCCAGAAAGCATCTTACCAGGAAAGGGTAATAGAAGGGAAGTCAAAAGTATATTTTGACTATTAATGCAAAGCACTAGGCTGCAAGTTCCTATCTTGGAAAGATACCATAAATTATTCTGGGAAGTCTCTGCTGTTTACCTATCTTCAAAACCTATATACTTGTACACATTTTGCTAAGGAAATTTGAACTGCAATGAGAAGGTGAATTCTCATGAGGACCACCTCATAAGGCTTATTAAGAGTCCTTCTTTTCCATAAATATGAATGCAAAAGCATGGTAGAAAGAGACCCTTCTCAACAAGTCAGTAAATTAGGTAGTTGTTTTCTGGGAGATAACTGCAATTCACATTATTCAACTCTTCAATGACCAAGATCAATGGCATCCTGGCCTGTATCACCAACAGTGTGGCCAGCAGGACCAGGGCAGTAATTATTCCCCTGTGCTCCGCACTGGTGAGGCTGCCTCTCATTATCTTGCGTTCATATTTGAGCTCCTCACTACAAGGGCATTGAGGTGCTGGAGCCTGTCCAGAGAAGGGCAATAGAGCTGGGCAGGCCTGAGGCAGCAGTGTCTGGAGCGTAAGTCCTGTGAGGATCAGCTGAGGGAGCTGCGGGTGTTTAGCCTGGAGCAGGCTCAAGGGAGACCTCCACAACTGCCTGAAGGGAGGGTGCAGCCAGGTGGGAGTCGGCCTCTTTTCACAGACAGCAACCAGGTGACCAAGGGGGCAGCACCTCAAGCTGAGGTAGGGAAGGCTCAGGTTGTATATCAGGAGTAATTTCTTCACAGAAAGGCTAATTAGACAGCAACGGCCTGCCCAGGCAGGTGGTGGAGTCACCATGACAGGAGGTTTAAGGAAAGACCGGCCGTAACATGTCCCTCCTCGGGCAGGCACGCTTCCCAAGCCCACCGGACCGGCTCCACCTC
>VYZP01015093.1:7425-39599 GCA_013400635.1 Hypocryptadius cinnamomeus | reverse complement strand
ATTTTTCCAGAAAATATGACGGTGACACAAAATCATGCTCCAAGCTTATGAACAACGCTATGACTTCTTGAGTGTGACTCACAAAAGCCAAAGTCTAGAAGAGCATCTAAAAATGCTTCAACTATTTACCTGCTGAGTGCTCTCTATCATTGCCAGAGCTTCAGCCATCAGTTTCTGGTTCACTCCACAAAGATTTGCTACTTTTGCCTGGCACTTGTGGTGGACGTTCATGCCACACGCTGAAAGAAAGAACACGAGGTGTCAGGACAATGAAGGCTGTAAAGGGCTGGGCAGGAGCAAGTGCTGCTGTGGGCCAGGGGCAGAGATCAGCCACCTAAAGAGTTCTTGAGATGGCACTCAGCTAGTTTGTTGGTTCCCTGTGGAGACTATTTTTTGTATTTTCTTCTGGTCAGGGATTGCATTTCCACATTAATCAGCCTTTGCACGTACAGGCTACTAAAACTACAAGCCATAAGCCATTTTCTCAGAGATAAACTGTAATCACAGAAGAGGATCCTCCCATTGGTTTAGGTTTATGAAGACAATGAAATGTCTTGGGTCTGATAGCAGAAACAGAGCTTGCAAGTTCATACTGAGGGTGATTTGGGGAGATGAACAGTGCCACTCTGTGATGCTCTTTGTCTCTTTGGGAAGCAACTCATCATCCTGCTGGATCAAATATCTCTCAGCAGATGGACAGCTGTCCTCATTCTTGAAGAACAATCCTCCTTGAAGGACAGTCCTGTAGACCAGTCCTTCACCCTCCTGGGTGCCACCTCATACTGCTTTTGCAGAGAAGAGCGATAAATGAGATTTGGATTTTCAGACTGCCACCCTCCAAAGACAACGACCCCTCCCATGCCCAGCTGGTGCCACCTTGGCCAGGACTCACCGTCACACTTCAGCCCCTGCCGTGCCAGGCCCCAGAGGAGGGTGCCACAGTGCTCACAGAAGGTGGGGCTCTTGTAGTTGTACACTTTGAAGCGGTGGGGCATGTCGATCTTGAACCTCTCCTTGTGGAACTGCAAGACAAAAGCCAGGCTGAAAATCCACTCCTCATTTCCACCTCGGCTCCGTGTGGAAAACCAAAGGCGTACCACAGAAGTTGGCTTGTCTACTGCCCTCTTATCCTTAGGTATGACTGCCAAGCAGAAATTGTTTGTCAGGCACACAAACCCAAATTCTGATACATAGTGACTGCAATTCAGAGGGAATTGGGTCATTTAATCCCTGGCCTTGACCAAAGGACTGCTTGTGCCTCATTTACATACCCAGGCTCCCCTAATGCTCAGTGGGAAAACATTGGTACTCATAAAAATCATTCACCTCATTCTGCAATGGATGTCTACATTTGTTGTCATGAATCACTTCTTGGAAGAGCCTGTTGTAATTCTTTTAGTATGAAAGGTGATGACAAAGTTGGTTACATCTACTCTGGAGATGTCAGAAGAGAAGGGAGAGCAATCTCATCTATAAAAATTGTAGAAGGAGAACAGGAGCCAGGGTGGAACTGAGAGTAAACAGACGTTGTAGGACACAAGGTAAAGGGAATAGTCCTATCAGGAGTTTAATATCTGTTTTTGCCTACCAAAAAGAAAATTTTAGAATAAACTGACATAAGAAAAATAAAGCAAGTAACAGCGGAGATATCAGATCTCCCACTGACTGTTTCAGATAACACAAGCACAGATTTGTTCAAGCACAAATCTGAGAATTCAGCCTGATGTCCAGCCTAACACTGGATAGTGAAGAGTTTTCTCCAGTGAATCTCCACCTCGTGTCCATGACTTCCTCGGAGTTATGCTTTATGCATTAGAAAAATGTCAGTTCTGATTCAGCAATTGCTTATTCTGCAGCTGCATTTGAGTAAATCTTAAGTAGGAGGTAATAAAATCACTGGGAACATCCAAAGCAAAGGGCACAGATCAGGTCACAGAGTCCTTAGCTCCGTAGTCCTTTTGCTTCATCAGAAGTCGCTTTACAGTGGTGTAGGAGAAATTTGAATGACACTCAAGATTTTTTTTTAAGGGAACCATAATAATAAAATAAAATAACAACAACAGCAACAGCAACAACAACAACGACAAAGACAACAACAACAACAAAAACAATAATAATAATAATAATACAACCTACCATAGTTTCCCTGCTATTGATTGCTGATCCTGTACACTTGGCTATTACTTTATCAATGCACTTCTTATGAATGGCAGCATTACATTCTGCAACAGCAAAGGTGTCATGGTGTTAATAAATAAATTCCTTAAGAAAAGATTAAGTAGAAAATGACAATAAGAAAACAAAAAAAAGTTTCTTACGTCTGCATTGATAGCCTTGTTTATTCAGACCCCTGAAATGAACAGAGCAGTGGTTAATCCTGAGTTGTCTGAAAGCTTCAGTAGAAGAAAGGAGAGCAATAATTATCAAAGAAGGAGAACCAAATTTCTTTGCTTTTTATCACTCTTTGCAGAGATTATTTAATTTCATTATCCTCATTTAATCTAATGGTGGAGTGATTCTCTATGGTTCTCACAGCCTTTTCAGCACACATTCACATCCTGAATTTCATGATATCCAAACAGCAAACTGGACTGATGAGAAATGCCTGTGAATTTTGCCAAGCCCAAAAATATTTGTAAAAAATAAATTAAAAAGTGAGGGGAATTTTTCACAGTTGGAATTACAACTGCAAACCACATCCTTAAAGTGACGCAATAACTGTACACGTAAGATGCCAAGGGTCTTACAGGAGGAGCACAGATATTTAACAGGGAATCATGCAATCTTTTAGGTTGGAAAAGACCTTTAAAATCATCCAGTCCAGCCACTAACCCAGATCTGCCACGTCCAACACTAAACCACGCTCCCAAGTGCCACACGGACACCAGAACGGGTTCCTGGGGTAAAAAGGAGAAGAAGCAAAGATCCTTTTCCATTTACCATACAAACTCGTGGCACACAGAGCAGAAGGTGGGCTGTGGAAAGAAGGTGGCTGTGAACTCGTGGCACTTGACATTGTGGATTTTGGCCTGTTTGATGGCCCCCCTGCGCTGGTGCAAGGAGAAGAAGCCTTCAGTCTCACAGTCAGCCAGGTCCTTTGCATCTGGGAGGAGAGGAAAGGCATTTAAGTGTACCCTGTCCTGATCAGGTGCCTTCAGAAAATGCAGTTGCCCAAATACTATGTGACTGAAGCTGATGATTCACTCATGGTAACAAATACTCAAAGAAATACCATTTTATGAAACCTACAAAAGTCTCGTTTGGATGGTTTTTATCTACCATTCCTACACTAAAATGGCTTCAGACTTGGGACACTGAGCTCTCTTGACTATTCATAATGCTGCTTTTGAAACCTAGGAAAAAAATTCCTAAGGAGAGGTAATTTAAATATAAAACTCTGACTTTGTACAGCACTAAAGAAGCACACCCTAAAAAGGATGAAATTACATAAAAATTAATAATTACTGACATATGGACACAAACACACGTGTATATGTGTGTGTGTATACATATTTATGGATATTTAACAGAATCCTTTCTGTGTGCATATATATGTGTCAGTAAGCAGACATTTATGCCCCAGGATATTGTTATTTTTCCATGCCAACACTTGCCTTGCTGTTTGCTGTGCCCTTGCTGTAATTCACAGTTATTTAAACTTTTTTGGACAGCAGACAAACCAATTCTGACTTGACGTGCACTTCTACACGCGCTTGTGCCTACAAATCTGAAATTCACACAGCAAATCAATCTCTGTTTAGTTTCACTCCTGTGTGCAGTGAGTCACACAGGTAACCTGTGGGAACTGGCCCCCTGTGTGATCTGATGCTGATCTTGATATTCGTTATTGAAGCACAACTTGCATTTTCTATGCCTCGGCCTCCCTAACACCTTTTAACACACAAACAGCAGTCCAGTCTACACTAAAGGTAGGGATGGTTAGGAAAATATCAGCATGGCCATGGCTGCTTTCAGTGCTTCCCTGTTTCTAAAAAT
Source organism: Hypocryptadius cinnamomeus (assembly GCA_013400635.1). NCBI lineage: Eukaryota > Metazoa > Chordata > Aves > Passeriformes > Zosteropidae > Hypocryptadius > Hypocryptadius cinnamomeus. Next base: position 35,603 of record VYZP01015093.1, on the reverse strand, counting down.
GGAAGAGCCTTCCAGATATCTGCACCTCACAGCTACACTCTGCACCTGAGGATATGTGAATTTTGGCAACAAAGATGGGAGAATAAGACCAAGCATTTGAATTAAAATTAAATTTGAATTAAAACCATTTCCTTGACAAAGCAGAATGCAGCCCTTTCTACAAGAAATTTTCCCTAATAGCCAACCTGAGGCTGTTCCCTGAGGCCGTTCCCTCTCCTCCTGTCCCTGTTCCCTGGAGCACAGCCCGACCCCCTCAGCTGTCCCCTCCTGCCAGGAGTTGTGCAGAGCCACAGGGTCCCCCCTGAGCCTCCTTTTCTCCAGGCTGAGCCCCTTTTCAGCTCCCTCAGCCCCTCCTGCTGCTCCAGCCCCTTCCCATCTCCATTCCCTTCTCTGGACATGCTCCAGCCCCTCCATGAATTTCTTGTAGTACATAAAGCAGAGTTATTTCAGAGGAAGCTGCCTCCTCATGTATCTGTTCTGTCTTGTTTAGCATAATGGGAATATCTGCCATTTAGTGGTAAACCAGCCAAAAAATCTGCCTTGCAAATCACAGAAGAATAGTCACCACACAATAAAAATTACTTTTCTGGAGTTTTCATTTCAAGCAGTTATGTTTGTTGTTGTGGATCAGTCAGTAATAACATAGGCACTGCTTTTAGTGAAGACACCATGTCTGCCCCACAGCCCAGAAATCACAGCTATAAATTAACAAACAGAATCACTTGCCACTTATTTCCAGGAAGTATCTTGCATTCATCAGCATTCGCCCTTGAGGCTTCAGTTCTAGCTGGTTGAGATAAGTGAAAAACAAGAAAAAAAGTCCATTAAACAGTCATTCAGAGAAGAAAAAATCTTTTCAGATGACTTTCAAGCAATCTCCTTTTCCCAGTGGGAACTGATGAACAGCAATGAATGCTAATTTTCGGGCTGCTCATACCCACGTGAGGCACCAAGGTAGGGTAGGAGCAACTACAAAGAGAGGAGGGTTGATCACCTCATATCAAACACTCAAAGCAACATGGTAGAAGAGATGAATGGGATTAAACCACAGAAGATGTAGGCAGCTTTTTAGACACCAAATTAGGACCACTACTATCTATAGAGAAAACTTGTTCCCAATGAATCCTGCAAGGAGAAGGTGGGAGCAGCTCAAAAAACCCAGCCAGCTTCAAACAGGTGATGCTGAAATCTTTTAGGCACTCAGTTCTGCAAGTCTAACTTCTTGACAGTCAACCTGAGGGATGCTACAAGCTTATTATTGTGGTGCCATGGTCTAGTTGAGGTGTTTGGGCTGGGTTGGACTCCATGATCCTGAAGGTCTCTTCCAACCCAGTCATTCTGTGTGATTCTGTGTGATTCAAGCATGTTTTGGGGTCTTCCCTCTGGACTTGGCAATTCCCACCTGCCTGACTCATCATCCATAAGTGCCTTTGGAAATCTGAATCCACTGGTCTATGTATAAGCTGGATACTGCATTTTAAAGATTTCTGCCAGGACTTTTCTTGCTTGGACTAGCAGGGAACACAACCTTACATTATCATGCTTGTGAAGACTGTTCAAATTTACACCACCATAACTTCAGTGATTTTTAAGGAGTTGCTCTGACATAACTCTGAACTCAGGCAGCTGTGAATCAGCTATTTGATATCAGATAAAATTTTTAAAGCTGTTTCCCCAGAGAACATAAAATAACTCATGTTCAGCCAGTCATAATAACATTTGTTCCCAGTGGGTTTCCTCAGCAAAGATTAATACATGGGCACAGCTCACCTGAAGCAGGATCCTCACTAGCACAGGGCAGGTTTCAATTAAAATAAAAGTGCCAAGCTCTTCTCTTCTGACAAGTATCTCCCTCAAGTCAAGCCCAAGTAGTCTCAAAACATTATTCCAGCCAGTCCCCACTGTGCTGCTGGTGATAGCCACTGCCTGGCAGGGACACAAGGACACATTCCTTTACCCTGCAGCAGCTCCCCAGCCCATCCTGCAGGAGAAGAGAGTGATGCTCACCCATATCTCTGTCTTCCCATTGCTCTTTTTGCACCTCTCTGCCAGCACCTTGAGCTCCACTGTGGTCTCTGAGACCATTTCAGCACTTTTGTCCTTGACCACGATGTGCATGACACGGCCATTGTTGATGTGGGCATCAAAAGTGCTGTTCCAGGGTGGGTACATGGTGGGCTTCTTCTGCACATACACTTGGCCATTCTCTGTCGAGAGGGAGAACACAAATCCATCCACTGAGGGTGCTTCTTGAGACCAAATACAGACATCCACCCTAAAAAAGGTAATTTCCACCCTTGACCCCACCAGTTCTGTTCAGGAGATCTCTAATGCTGACTCCAACACCATAAACACCCACTTCCAATCAGGTGAATCCCATCCCAGACAACTACCTTGTTTATCACCTGTCCCAAGGCACTGCAAGATGAGACAGGTTTGCTTCAAACCCCCCAAAAGCTGGGTACACTTTGGGATTAATGTCCAGCCCAGTAGCCAACTAAGGGATGTTAAAACATGGACTGTCTTGTACACTTGCAACTATCCCACAGGGATGTAGAGTTTTCAATGAAACAAACTTTCCCTAATGCTTTAATTCCTCTTCCTTCACAGCATATTAATATGGTAATGGGTAAAAAACCGGGTATCTCTGAGTTTGCAGAGGGTTCTCTCTAACTGGGTCTCTCTGAAAAGGCTCTCAGCCAGATTTATTTATCTCACAGAGCCAGTTCTACTTCACACACCCCTGTAAAAGTCTTGTATGCTTACTCAAGGTAAATTCTATATCACAGTTACCCTCTGCAAATGTTCAACCCATCAAATGCTGAAGCTGAAGGAAAAAGAGAAAAAAACCAGCAGATCTCTGACCCCTGCCTAAAGACCCTGCTGCTATTTACAATAATCCCAGATGGAAAAGAACATGCAGCTGGAAGGTAACACGTGCTGAAGAAAATTTTTCCCTAAGTGAGAGGACTAATTCACAAAAAATCCGAGACAAAAATGAGACATAAACTTTCCAGCATCCTGGAAAACAGAACTCTCAGTAAAGGACTATCATTTCTTTGCTGCATCAGTGAAAAAGCCACAGATGTGAAACACAGCACTTGCAAAACAAGTGCTTTCATTTGTGTTACACTCCAGGACACCAGGCTTAAATAAACAAACCCTGGAATGTGAATGAAATGCCCAATATATGGGATCAGACAGTCACCCCTGGTGCGTCCCGCTGACGGCTGTGGAATTCTGCCAGGGATTAATCTAACCCCAGGTTCCTGGAAAATGAAATTGCAACTGTCTTTCCCGGGGAGCAGCTTCCATTGTGGCTGGGAGTGCTTTTCCTGGAGGCTTTGCTGAGTTCAAACATGGAGCAGGAGCCTTCATGAAGCAAATGTCACCAAGGCAGGTGGCAAAATGGCACCTGGCCAGGTGGCTTGTCAAGGCAGAAGCCACTTTTAAAGGGCAGACTCTTTTTATATCTCAGAGGCACATATAATTTCTGAAATATTTTGTCATCAGTTATAAATTGCTGTAACACCTTCAACTGTATGGAGGTGTGGTTTGTTTTTCAGGGGTTTTTTTGTTTTTTTTTTTGTTTTGTTTTGTTTTGTTTTGTTTTTTTGTTTTGTTTTGTTTTGTTTTGTTTTTTTCCAGATTGCATTATAATGTGACAAGGTCCCTTTTACAAAATAAGCAAGTGGAAAAATGTAAAAGGCTGCCCAAGATCTATACAGAACTTCTGAAATTCTTCACTGTGGTCTTGCTGTGACATCCCTGTGTCCACAGAGTATGTTCAACACTCCCAGATCCCTGGGGACCAATGACCTTTTTGTTATGGCTGGTTGACAAGGGACAGCCTTTGGCATGAACCCAAAGTCAAACTCCCTGTTTTTGGAAACACATTTATCATCTACCACTGTTCTGTTTGCAAAAACCCAGCCAACCAACCAAAAAAAACCAAAACCAAAACACCCCACACTTTGCCAGTGCTAAACATAGAACCACAGAATGATTAGCTTGGAAGGGACCTTAAAAATCATCCAGTTCCATCCCCCTGCCATGGGCAGGGACAACTTCCACTAGACCAGGTTGTTCCTTGGCCTTGAACACATAGGCATGTCCTGCCCTGCTCAGCAATCATTTCTGCCCTGAAAAACTTCTTCATGGCCAAATGTCAGTGCACAAGGCCACGATGATTTGCATCTCTCACCAGCTGTGCAGCTGGTCCACTCCTACTCCTTGGTCATGCCAAAATATACCACATATATCAGTGATGTATATATATATTTTAAAAATTTTTTAATTTTTCTTTTCATCCAATTACAACTGAGTAGCAATTGCTTTGTCAAACCAGGGAACTGGAGAGTAAATTATGACCAAAAGAAAAATAATCATGAAGCAGGGATAAGACACAGTTTAGTGGTGGAACTGGCAGCACTGGATTAACAGCTGGACTTGACGTTATTGGAGGTCTTTCCCAATCTTAATGATTCCATGATTCTACCTCAAATATATTCAGTTAATAATTGTCTGGAGACCTTTTGCCTTCCTGAAGCCTGTTAGAGTATGACAGCTCCTTGGGATGGTCACGGAGAGCATTCCTGGCATTTGGAGTCAGGCTCATCTCCCTGCACGTCAGACAGAGACCTCTGAGTGGTCTGTCTGGACAGGGGGAGCTTTTCCAGGGTGTGATTCACCACACTCATCATGGATCTGTTCCTCAGGCTGGGATTGCTCACACATCAGTATCTGGGAATTATAGAGTGGATGGATTCCGTGGTGGCCTCACTTTCCTCAGTCCCCCTAAGGAAAAGTTGTCCATCCACACGTTTAAACACCCTCCAGCAGGTTAACACCTCCCACAGGTGCTTCAGCCCACCCTAGGAGGAGAGTGTGAGGTGAACAGTCCCAGGAGGTTCACTGATGAGATGAGTCCCTCTGGCTGTCCCACCATGCTCTGAGCCTCCACCAGATGAAATTTCATCCCAGCAAACAGAAATCTCCTAATAGCAGAAAGTCACTTTCCTACACTCAGCCCTCACCAATGGAGAAAAGTTCCCTCAAACACAATTTTTTATTTCTTGTTGGTAGAGGATTTATTATAATAAGAATTAAAATAATTATAATTATTACAGTAATAATTAAAATAAATATAATTACTATAATGATTATTGACTCTGAGGAGCACAAAAATTATACCCCTTAGAAAATACTTTTGTGTTTGTTGGATACCAGAAAACATTTTCAGCTCTGTGTCAGACAAAAAAATATAGGACTGTTCTGACCAAGTGGATTTGATTCACTTTTGAACTGATGCAGATTTCAATTTGAGTTATGGCTTTCAAAAGTCTCATTAAAGCAAACAGCCAAGCTCTGCACAGAGCTAAAACAGAACGCATTTTCTGATAAAAGTGAGATCTTAGGGATATCTTGTCATGCAGTATTTTCTTTCCTTTTGAATTTACTATTCACCAGATCTTCCATTATTATTTGAAGTATCATTTAAGGCAAGACAAAGTTCAATGTGATAAATGCTGACTCTTAAACAAAAAATGAACTCCAGTGAAATACTGAACTATTTTAAAATTCTAATTTTTTAAAACTACTTTAACATCCTCTGGGGATTACAGTCATGGGGATTCTCAATAAATAGGGATTTCTGAGTGGATTTTATTTTTCAAAGAATCACAGCAGTCAAATTAGAACTTTATCAAAGACTTAGGCTAAATATCAGCCAATGTGAGTAACTCCCTAACACTGAAGGTCTTGCTCTTCATGATCCTTTGAAAGCACAACTGGAGAACTTTTCATCCTTTCACTGGAATTATTTTCATGCGTAAGACATATAATAAATGTTTTCCGAAGGAGGACTCATCAGTGCTGTTCAATCAGGATAAATGTCCATAGATTTCCATAGATTCAAACACAGCAAACAGCTTCTCAGGAGGTTTCATTTTCAAACCTTTTGCACAGCACAGCAATTACACAGATAAACTAACTATTTCTGCAGAGACTGGGCTGTTTGAGTACTTTGGGTTTTTTTATTTTTTATTATGGAAGTGGCTGGGTCTGTCAGTTTCCCCCCAAAAAGGGATTAACAAAGATAGCCCTGCCAGAATATTTAGTGCACTCAGATTTCACCTGCCTGGAGTCCCACTGACAAACCAACAACTGGTCATGGAAGGGTGAAACTGAATACAGCTCAGCTCATCGGCTCTGTCACATGCTGGGGCTTGTAATGCAGCTGATAATATCCTCAAATTGGAGATACAGATTTGTTTGGCATCATCTTAAAATCAGATTGCCTTGCAGACCACGCCAAACCCAAGCTTGCACTGTGCTGGGACACACAAAGGGCTTCACAAATCTTTACAAAGTGGGGTTGGAAATGGATGATCTCTGAGGTCTCTTCCAAGCCAACCTATTTTATGTTTCATTCTAGTTACCTACACACAGGAAATGACACAGAAAAGCACAGACATGACTTACAGAATCCCCCATCCACACTTAACCCCTCCCCACTTACCTGACTCCACGGCTTCTTTAACCATCACGGCGCAGTAGGGGTTAATCACCTCCCCCTGGGACGGCAGGTAAGGGCCACTGTCATAGTTGGACAAACCAATACGCAGGAAGGGAGACATGACAAGTCCTGTGCCAAACAAAAGACAGGCAACACTTGGGAGAGAGTCTAAAAATTCCCCTGGTTTTGACCAGCCCCTTATCTCCGTCGGGCAGCGGGACGCCGGCCGCTAGTTATCCATCCAGCTGGAGCCTCTCTGACTTCCTTCCACGGACTGAGCCAGCACTGCTGGACGTGCCCAAGGTACTGGAACTCAGCTGTCGGCTTAACCACGGAGCTGAACTCATCACAGGGCTGGGAAAACCCACAGGAGCAGCCCTGAGCACTGCTGACTTCACGCCGACCACCGGGAACGAGGATGGCAATGCACAGGAGTCACAAATCAGAGCTTGCTTGGCCTGAGATAAACCTCTGCTGTAATTGATGGTGAGTCACATCAAGAACCTGAATGCTATGGGAATAGAGAGGGGTTTGGGAATACTGTTGGAAGCCTGCAGGCTGAATGTGAAACTGTGAAATAATTGTGCACTATTTATATATGGCATGGAAAGGAGCTCAGGCATTCCTGAGTGCTGAACCATATTCACAAGTGAAGCTATAAAGAGTAAGTTCAGCTCATATGAACCACACCGTACAGACAGTGAAACAAAATACCCCACCAGAAAAAACAGCACCTTGGGATTTATTTTAAGCAGCTGAAAACAAATACAGTCAAGGTGCCAGGAAACACTACAAAACCTTTGTGTTGAAACACTACAAAACTTTTTCTGCAAGGTCTTTCAAAGCCTTCAGAGAGAAGATTTAGTGAGACCAGAAATTATTAACTGTTGCAGCTAGTGCCCATCATTTTACCATCTGGGCCCAAAACTGGGATTTACCACCCAACTTGTGTCTCATCATCTGAGCTTGTCATTCCTGGCTTCTCCTCCAGTCAATGGGGAGCAAGAGGCACTTTGAAATCAGCTGCAGATGTCTGTCTTGGACCACCAGAGTTAAAAGCCACCAGTGCTATCACCAGCTGTTATCTGTCAAATATATTGACAATGACACATTGTTCAAGCACAACAGCAAAAGGATGAATGACTTGTGGTGTGGGATGCAGCCAAGTCTCTTCTGTATTTTACACATAAAAATGATCTTTCTGAAGGGAAGCTTCTCTAGTCCCACATGGAAGAAGTTCCAGGGTTTTTTATCTGGGAATAGCATTTTCTTACCTGCAAATGGTATTTTCCTGACAGATAAGTTCAGTCTCTAAGGGGGGCTTTTCTTTTCATCACTGTTGTGGACAACATGGAAAGGTTTTTCTCAGCTGAAGGAATATCTGCTCCTCTGGCCAGGCTGACTTCAAAGGAAGTTCAAGCACACAGGAGGCAAGACCATCAAGGAGAGAGGAGAACTTGAGGAACAAAGATGTAGCCCTTTGCTTGAGTGTCTTCTCTCTTCCCCAGCAGTGTGGAATGATGAGTTTCCATTAGCCCCTCGTACAAAAGTCTGGGGCTGCTACAAAACCCAGAACAACTTTTTGTCAGCACATGGCCAGGTTGCAGGTTGTTGTTCCACTTGTATCCTGGATCTGATGAGATCTTCTCCTTCCTCCTGTTTTACAAAACAAACAGAAGCAGCTGCAGTTATTGCTGGGACTGGAACACCAAATCTTCTGGCTGAGCATTCACAAGCACTGAGCACTCACATTCCAACATTTTCCGACACAGATGGCGCATGAAGCCAACTGTCCGTGTTCTCGACAAAGAATTTGCCTTCCCAGAAGGTTTCCCTAAATTTACTACTGTACATCAGGCCAATTTATACAATAAACAGCATCTGAAGACTCGTTCCCATTTGAGCTCCTGGGTGTGTTAGCCAACAACCAGGCTGAGTTTTCAGGAAAACAGCAAAAAAGTCACAAACTCTCTTGGGTACTGCACTCAAAAGAGAAGAAAACCATCAGGTGTCTGGGAAAGAGAGGATGGGGCAGAGAAAGAGAAAAATGTCCTGTGACTCATGTCTGTGGTGTATCTCTAGGAAGGCAGAGGTCATGGATCTCTGCATGTGGCATTGCCCTCAACCAGGAAAACATCAGAGCTTCTGCAAAGCCCCAAAAGCTGGTGGGAAAGGCAAAGTACCAGGTGGGGCTGGATACAGGCAATCAGGACAATCCTGTTCTCCTCTGGATGAGGGCAGCATCTCTGAAGGATGTTTCACATTAGCCAAGTGCCTGATGAAGCTGCTTTGGACAGCCACTTGCATTCAGACAGATCCTCAAGCACAGACAGACCTGTGGCACTGCAGAGAAGTACAGTGTGTGGTTTGTGAGTGCTCCATGGCAAGAAAAGGCTAAAAGTTCTGCCTCAACTGTCAGAAGCAGAGAAACCTGATAAAAAAATCTCTTCAGTGGAAATATATATATATATTTTGTTTTTTCCCCCTCACTCCGTGCAATGCAGACATTTATTATTACTTAGACATTTCCTTTTTTTGAAAAAACAAGAAGCCTATGAAGTCTAAAGACAAAAGGAAAAACAAATCAAAGGGTCTCTGGCAGTACAGGTGAAATCCAAGGAGGTGTATATTCTGTAGCATCAGTGTGGAAAGCTAAAGATGGGCAAAGACTAAAACCAACAGCCCAAACATCTTAATTGAACCTTTGTGTGTGAACAAAAATGTCCTCTCTGCCTCTACCATACTCCACCAATTCTGGTCACTGCTGGGCAAGAGAAAATTATGATCCTCTTCCAAATCCCTAACTCCTACATCTTTGGCTTTAGGAACCTGTTGTTCCACAAGCAGTAGCAGAAGGAAGTGCAAGGGGTTAAGCACTCCCTTACCAGGACTTTCCAAATTCACATTTAAGAGCTCAGAGTGCCATCTCATGGTGCCAACGGTGCCAATCAGAATTATTAGTCAATGTGTTGGGCATCTGAGAACATGAGTGTTGCTACAAGAATCTTTTGATGGTTCCTTATAATAAAATGTGGTGACACTATTGACTCAGGTACTAAAGAAATAAAATTAGGACTAAACATTTGAGCTGTAATTCATCACACTTCAATTAAATCAATGTATTCACAACATAGGTAAAATCATGAAAGCATCTTGTTCTGCTAAATGCCCCTATCACTGCCCCAAAAATCACTGCTCAGATGTGCTACAAAACACCTGCTCAGGTCTGTGAATCAGCTCCCTGAGCAGTGGCATTTAAAACTTTCCTTCATCTTAAACGCTGGATGTTCCCTCCCTCCCCTCCAGTGCAACACTGCATTTTGGCTCTCGGCAATCAAGCACTTCCTGATCAGGTATCCCAGAGATGTCATGGAATCTTCACTCTTGAAATATTCAAAAGCCATCTGGGCATGATCCAGGGCAGCTTCTGGTGTCCCTGCTTGGGCAGGAGAGGGGGACAAGAAGAGGCCACTTCAAAGCTCAAGCAGCCTGTGGTTCTGTGAAGACACAGGGGGATAGATCTCACCAAGACCCAGATTCTGCAGGACTTGCATCCCCATGTCAGGCAGTCACCCAGACTCCTGAGAGAGGAACAGAGCGAAATTGGCACCCTCAGATCCTGAGCTGGAACCACCAGTGTGAGATTTCCCTCCTTAGAGAGCCAATGGGAATACCTGGGGATGATCTGTTCACATGAAGCACCTTCACTGCAAGATGTGGTTTTGATCAGATTCCTCAAACCATTAAAATTTCAATGGATGACTTCAATGTATCAAATCTGAGAGACTTGTGCTGGGACTTCACATAAACCAGTTTATTGCAGGAGATGCTCTGCAGCCTCCAGCAAACTTTCCACCAGCTGCAAAGCATGTGGGCTGGGCACAGCAAGAGTCAGCACTGATAAACCAACAGCTGCCCTCCTAAGCCTTGCAAAGGCTGGCTCTAGCTTGCTAAAACCAGAGTTTACTGCTGTACCAGCCTCGTGTGAGCACTCTGCTCTGGGGTGGATTTCTTTACCTTGCCCAATAAATCAGACAGATAACTGGTTTCCTGCTTTTCTCTCTTTTCTCCCACTGTCTTTCCTGAAACCACCTTGGCTTTGGCCCAAACATCTGTTTTCCAGGTCAGATTTCCAGCATTTGCCACTACAGGATTGCTACTTGGCTGGAATCCATGGCCATAAACAATTAAGCAACAACACAGCTCAGCTCCATCACGGCTCGCTGTAACAGCAGCAGTTTAATTTAACACCAGAAACAGCTGCACTGGATGTGGAGAGTGTCTGCTTAATTTCCCAGTGGAAAGGATACTGTGAGGTATCTGGAAACCAAGGATAAAATGCAGCTTTCTGTAAGAGGCCACCTGCATCCTCTCCTGCAGTGAAACGTCAAACACGGCGTAATTGGGGTTCAGCAATGCTGCACCCCACTTTGCTGGCACAGGGGAGCTCTGCCCACTCTGGAGAACAATGCAACATAAGGAAACCATTCCCAGATGATATTAGGAAGTAATAAACTCTTTAACATCCTTAATCAATTGTGGTTAAGTAGATAGGAAGAAATGAGTTCCCGCTCCCAGTCAGCAGAAGATCTGGATGGAGGACAGCTGCCTGTGATGGGATTTGTGCTTTTGCCTTTCACTGACTGAAAATGGATGCATGTATAACACAGTAAAGATTGCAATTTACTGAATAAAGGCCAGCTGAAAAGGGAAATATTTCTGGATTTGAGATGCTGCTTTTTAATGTCATCAAACTGTCATTTTCTCAAGGTCAGAGGGAACATTTCCAGCTCTCTCTCAATTTTTTTTTTTTTTTTTGAGGCAAAATTTCTTGCAAAACGAGTTCATAATCTCCAGATTAGCATCACTAAGAGGGAAAGGATCCAGGAGTTATAGCTGGAGGGTATGAACTTTCTTTCACCCCCTTTCCAAAGCATCTCCCAGCAAAAAGGCAGGTCCTGACCCTGCAGAGATCTGTTTGTAAGGCTGGTGGAGATCAGCAATGAGCATTATACACCTCAACGCCTTCCTGCAGATTTCAAGAGCAACAATGAAGACCAGCAGGGATGGCTGAAGTCTCTTTCTCCATCCCCTGACTCCTCATATCCCACAGACCAAACAGGAGGGAATGGGGATCTAAATAGCTCCCCTGAGTGACTCATTTTGGGTGCCCCTATCAGCTGTTACTTCAAAGGAGATCAAACCAGCCTGCTCATGAAGGAGGAAGTTCAGAACCCCTCTGGGTGCCATCCAACATTTCTCACACTTTCCTTTGACAAGGACGTGGATCAGAGGAGGAAAAGGAGGGGAAGTTGCAGAGCCCTTTGATTTTCCCTCTCTCTGTACTGTCACCCCATCTTCAACATCTCACAAAGGCAGAGGAAGGAGAGAGTGAGGCAAGCCAGCACCAGCAGTCTCTGATGGGATTGGTACAACACCAGACTCCATGCAACTGAAGGGCCTCCCAAAACTTCCTGGAACCACTTGATTTCAAAACAGAGGTGATGCTCCCCACACAATCCCTTTCCCATCACTTGCAGATGCAGAAAACCTGGGCAAAGCATTTCTTTCCCCTCTGGAAATGAGGCTTGCAGGCTTTTCTAGGAGCAGTGTCAGGCACAGGGAAGAACATTTTTCTTTAAAACCCTCTGGGATGTCTTGTGAAGCTGTGTTTGGAGCGAGTGGTGTGTATTGGCAACAGGATCTACATAAACCCTACAAACTCTGTCTGGACTCTGCTGAGCTCAGGGGTTTTCTTTTGTTGCATTTGTGGTGCACAAGGCAAGAATGGAGCCTCAGGTTTATTTTCAGATCTTAAACATGATTAAGCCACAGTGGAGTTAACACAGGTGAACAGATTTACAGTTGTAGAAGGGTTGGTGTCCATCCCACTGGGGAATTGCAGGAATAGCTGCTGGGAATGCCAGTGGTCCACTACATGGACTCTAGGATGGAATCCTCAGCCTTTCTAGACATACATGCATAGCTGGGCCTTAAAACCTGGAAATTTGTGCTGTGCTATCCCCTTGGGTCTCCACACAACAATTCCTTCAGCCCAACCTAAACACAGGCTGTGCCCAAGGATTTTGTTCAGCTTTTCACCCCCTGTCACACTGCAGCTTCCTGACCTCCTGTAGCACAGCCTGATGTCTCCCTAAAGCAGATTTCTCTAAAAGCAACCTCTCTTTCCTCTGCTTGACCAGTGAGTTTGCAGCTGCATCCACCCCCTGTTCTGACTGACCCTGCAGGGATGCAGGGCCTGTCCTAAGCAGGAGTGGTGATGATGGTGATGATGATGATGGTGATGATGTGTGGAGGGGTGGTGTGCAGCAGCTGCCTTTTGGTTGGGATAAAGAGGCTGGGAAATCATAGCCTGGCTGCCTGTGAAGAGATTAAGGGTGGATTCATATGAATGTACAGAGAGAACTGCACAGCCCATGCAGGCTGCCAGCCCAGCTCCCAGAACACTCAGAACAGAGATATAAACATCTGTAGGGGTGCATCTTCCCATCCTAAAGAGAGCATTTCAAACAAAGCCAAACCCATCCTGGAATTGCTGTTTCTTCCCCATGATTACACAAAGATGGCCAAGCCCAGTCCTAGCACTGATGTTCAGCTGCCCAGTGAAAAAGGACCCAGATTTTAGGATTTGATCCAGGAGCAGATGCATTCCTGTCTAACAGTGATGACAGCTTGGAGAGAAGTGAAAAACATCTGAGTGAGGACCCCACACCAAAATCATCCACTCTGGAATGTGCTTAGAAATGGAAAAAGGAACAATGCACAGGAACACCCCTGAGCACTTTTTAATTTGCTCATAAAGGATACAAATTCCTACACCAGAAGAAGAAGCTCTCTCAGAGATGCCTTTTGTTTTCCAGCAGATAATGTGAATTTATCTACCTTGGCAGGGTGTTTAAAGCTGAAACTCTTGTTATTTGTGCAATCTGGAAAGAGAAGCAGAGCAGACCCACCAAATCTTTATTTGGATTAAACCCCTCAAGGTCCTGTCCCTGAAGCCAGGTCAGATCCCTTTATTTACTCACATTTAATGAATTTTCGTCATGTGTGGTCCCGAAACAAAGCAATCTTTCTCACTTTTACTATTAGAAAAATGCCCAACTGTTCAGTTTACTCTCCTTTGCAAAACTTTTATCTTTTTTTTGTGCATTTTTTGGGTCCAGTGCATTAAGAGCAACTTGTCAATTTTGCTTCCTTATTTTCCTGGAAAACTTATGGTTAATTCATTGTCCTGCATCACTTCATTTCTGTAGCACCTGGACCACACAAGCTCAAAAGAAATGTTTTCAAAGTTATTACCCCTATTGTACTTATTTATAATTTTTAATACTGTATTTTCAGGTTTTAATTGTCTGCTAACAAACACAGACCAAACCAGAAGTGGCAGAGCACTGTTTAAAAATCACTGAGCATAAAATTCTTTCAAGAGCTTTTCAATGTAATGAGGGAAATAAAAACATCCCAAACTGAGATGTAGCTACAATATGTCCTTTCCTTTTGTTCCTCTTGTTCATTAGCACAGCAATTTCTCTACTCCTGCATGATTTTGGCACTGGTTCACAGATTTCTCGCTCTGGCCTTTTGGGTGTTTTTTGGTGCTTTTTTTAATGACACAGGTGGAGTGTTCCTTAAATACTTCACCATCTTGTACCAGGATGTTTTTTTAATGCACTGACTTCCTGCCAGTGCCAGCATCTGCACCTATTTTTTATTTTCTTTCTCTTAAAAACAAAGAAAAAAATCCCAAAGAGGGGTACAGACTTATGAACATCCTTCCTTGTGCAGGCACAGTTTCATGCTGTGATGAACCTAATTCAGCAGTGGAGGTATTTAAGGTCTTTGTTTAATCCAGAAATCTGCTCAGGGTATTTGGACCCTGGATTACAGAAATGTTGGGCTGGAAAAGAGCATTTCATTCACCCCTCTGCCACCCAGCAGACTGTGTCTACCTCATCCTTGAGGTATCTGTCTGGCCATCTGTCAGCAGTGAAGCTTCTCCTGTGCTTGGTGTTACCACACACTCCTCAAAAAAAGGGCAAATTTGTCACAGGAGACTCAGATGATAACTGGAGTCCACACTGGACATGCACACCTGATTTCTGTGTGACAAAATGGAATTTGGAGATGTAGGCCAGGCTGGATGGGGCTTGGAGCAACCTGAGATAGTGGAAGGTGTCCCTGCCCATGGCAGAGGCTCTGGAATGAGATGGGCTTTAAGGCCTCTCCCAACCCAAACCATTCTATAATTGTATGTATTTTAGGAAACTAATTTAATCTAGGATTGTCCTGTGTTTCTCCAGAGCTTGCACCACTATTTAAAGAGAATCACTGTTTTCTCCTCACTCCTCTGCAGCATTGGATGTTTTTTTAATCAAGCTCAGCAGATAGGAACTGCAAAAAGACCATCAGATGATTCATTTTAGATACCCCAACACCACGAGCCCAGCTCTGTCCCACAGCCCTCAGCTGCCTCCTCTTTTCCTGAAATCCTCCCAGGAAGTCTGCAGTAACCTCTGCTCCTGTGAGCACCTGGCACAACTCACATTTTGCAGTGAAAAGCACCAGGGGTATCTCAGGTAATCCAGCCTTTTCCACACCCTGGCAGCTTCATGTTTATTCTGCTAAATATAAATATAATTACATAAATATATATCAGAATCAGAAATCTTTCTTTTGCACAGCAGATGTTGGCAGATCTACAGTTTCTGCCTTCATTCTCTGCTCCATCAATTTTTCCTGCCATGGCTTCACCACAATCACCCCCAATTTGTTGTTGTTGTTGTTGCTTCCATCAATTTCAGGTACCACATCTGTGCCATCTCTTGTCAGCACCATCCCAACTCCACCTTCTGTGTCTTTCCCACTCCCAGTGCCTCTGGACTCCAGCCACCTCCTTAAATAAACTCTGATATATCATTTCCTCTTCTTCAGTCATATTCAATTTAAAACTACACTTCTACTTAAACAAAGAAGCTCTGGCTCCAGTATGCTGAAAGTCCTCTTCCCATTTATAGTCTGCTGCCCTATTCTCAGTGTCAGAGCTCAAGATCAGTTCCTGGGAGACTTTCCAGCTCTCCATATCTTCCTACTCCACTCACCATTTAACTCAGATCAACTTTATCATTTATCCACCAGTTTGTTTCTCTGCTTCTGCCCTTAGCTATCTCCCTGACTGGGAGGGATACAGCACACACAGTGGGATGAAGAATGAAATAGAAAACACATAGAAAATTAATTTTAGACCAAAGTGGTAAGGATCAGGTTTTTGGGATGTTTTGTTGTTGTTGTTTTAGTTTCTGATTTAGTTTCTGGGGGTTTTGTTTTAGTTTGTTTTTTTATACCTCCATATGGCTGCTTAAGCAAACCTTCACGAGTTCATCTTCACACTGTGAGAAAAGGGAAATCATGAACATGCAGACAATACCTGCTTCACCTAAGCAGTGCAGAGCACAGGGAATGTGCTGCTCCTCCTCACAGACCACTGGCCACAGAAAAGCTCAGTCACACACCCAGACATCCAGGTACACTCACAAAATCCCAAACTGGGGCACACTGAAGGCCCCTTCCCTCTGCTCTTCGCCCAAACAAACCAATTCCTGACACCCAACTTTAGACATTCGCTCTCCTACCTCCTCCATACACATTTGCATGTGGACTGTTCACCCCAGGCCCCTTCACAAACAGCAGAAAGAAAGAGATCTGCTGGGTTTTCAATTTCCATTATCTCCATCTCGCTGACTGAAATGGGTCAAATGCCTGGTGACCTCAAATGCCTCCTTCCCCCAGGGCTGAGGGAAGCCTGGTTCAGGTGGAGGTGTGTGTCCTCACACACAACCCCAGCTTCTGACACCAGAGGAGAAGGCTCTCACCTGCCAGAAGCTGAGTTAATTCAGAGATCAGCTTATGGGTGTTTTTTCTGCATTGAAACCCCCAGGAGCTAACATGGGTATTGCAGACAGAGGCAAAAAAAGCTGAGGACAGGATGGTTTACAGCTCTCCCTAAGTACAACAGACTGAATCAAAATGCACCAAAACCTTTATTTACTTTCCATGGGGTTTGAATCTGGTCTGTAAATAAGGCAGAAGGACAATGCTAATGACTAGGAACTGGGAAAACTGACAGCAGCTGTATAATTGAATTTTCCCATGAAGAGATTTGCTAAAAGCACCATCCTTTCCAATTTCACTACAAAATACATTGCAGAGAATCACCTTGTTTTGATTGGGGTGGGGGACAGAGAGAAAAAGGGCTGCTCTCAGAAGTTTTTATTTACTTAACCAATGTTTTAATTGTTTTAATAACACTGTCTGTAGTTGTCCTGACACCCTCCCCTGGCCTGAGGGGGAGGAGGGACAGGGGAGCTGAAAACGGAAGATGGAGGATGCACGTTTTTTATTATTTCACCCGTGTTGTAAATCAAAACACAAATAGCAAGTGTTACTGTAAGGGTGGGAGGGGAAAATCTGGGTAAATTCAGCCCTCAACACATGCAAAGTCCTTCAAGACAAGCAGCAGTGACTCCCACAACTGCACTTGTCTCTCTGTTTTCTGGGGATAAGCAGGGCACAACCTTTTTCAAGTCCCATTCAGAAGTCAGAGCAGATCTCCATAAGCCTCAGCTGCTCTGTCTGTTCTTGACATATCAGCCCCAAAATGCCTCCCCTCTCACTCAGGTTCTCCTCCCACCTCAGCTGTCCCTGATTTTGCTGCTGATTTAGGTGAGAACGAGGAGCAGCCTCACCAGCACACAGAAACTGCACAGCAAAGTGAAATGACCACATCAAAAACCTCCTCAGAAGAAAATGCTCAAATCCAAGTGAAAAATTAATCATGTATAAGTTTAGATTTGAAACAAAATAGAAATTAAGCTTCTGCTCCCAGCACAATATGGAGTCAGGTTCCTGGGGATTTAAGGCACCAGGTGATCCCAAATCTTGGCCCCTATGGGAATGTGACAGCCATCCTGCTGCTGGCTGTCCCTGAGTGTCCCTGGGGATTGTTACCTGCTATTTACAAAATCATTAAAAGGGTCATTAAAAGACCCAGCTGAATCAGGGCTTCACTTGCACCAAGGGAAAGCTGTGACACACCTGCATGGTTCAGGAAAGTCACTCCAGCTTTATGTGAGTGTGTGTGATCTCCCTCCCCATCCCTGGAAAGGTTCCAGACCAGGATCTGAGCAACCTGGTCTAGTGGAAGGTGTCCTTGACCATGGCAGGGGGGTTGGACCAATCTTGAAGAAGCCTACCAACCCCAACCATTCTGTGGTTCAATGATTCTATGACAGTTCTCCTGCCACCCTCTAGCAATTCTCTGTTTTACTTCTTCAGGGGTTTTTTGGGGACAAAAAATAAAATTAAGGCTACTTATCTGGGTAGTTTGTATTGATCAGGACCTCTCCAACAGTAATTTAGCCCAAATGAGGAAACTGCTATTGTGTGTTTGATCCCAAGGAAAGAACCGGGTACAAAGTGATGAGTTACTGCATCAATGAGGACAGACAGAGATAAAATATTTCCCTACTAAACCCAAGAAAAAACCTTGCTGTCAGCCCAGAGCTAGGAGTACATTTGTCAGAAGGGTTCCTCACTCACAAAAAACCCCAGAATAACTTCACAAAACAACTCAGACACAGCCCTACAACCAGTTTGCTTTGAGAATCCTCTTCCACACTCAATCCCTGCATCCCTGAGAGATGAGCTACACTAAATCCACACTCTCAGCAAATGGGTGCATTTACAGTGGTGTGACAGCCCTTCTGCTTGTTGGGATGGACTGGGTTTATTTGCTTGTCCAGAAACACGTGGTGCAATGACATCTGAGGCAGGAATTGCACTTCCTGGCCTGGCTGGGCGGCTGCTCTGCAATAAAATACCCCAGTGTGATGACAGAGGAGGAATCTGTGCTTGATTTAGAGCTGTTCTTCAGGGTTTAAGCTTCTGCTGTACTCTTCCTGGATCTTCCAAATGCCTCATATGTCACAGAATCATAGAATGGTTTGGGTTGGAAGAGATCTTAAAGATCATTTGCCATGGGCAGGGACACTTTGGACTAGACCAGGCTGCTCCTGTACATTGCACTGATACCCCACTGCTTCATCAGCCATAACTTTACCACCAAAGCCCTTCAGTAACATGTGCCAGACCCAAACACAGCTGAATCTCTACCTTACACCTTCATCCTTCTGCAGGAGGGAGGCCTGTACAAGCTGTCTCAGCCCCACACACCCCTCTCACCACAGACTTATCTTATACCCACCTCCTTACCAGCATCTTTTTCTCAGCTTTTTTTTTTTTTCCACTCAGGTGTTTTCCTGCCTCAGACTGCAGTCCTGATGAGTCTGAGGTCTAGCCCACCCCCTCAGCTCAGGGATCCACTTCTGCAGGCACACTCACATCCTCCCTCACGTTACTACCAATGTCTGGGATCACCTTTTCAAACCAGTTTCAAACATAATTTTCCTGCCGTTCTAAATGATGAAACCCATGGGCAGCAGGTGGTGAGAAGTGCTTTTTGTTGCCATAGAAAATTCTGGCAAGCATAAAGAATCACTTTCTTTCAACTAAAAAATATGGGTATTTTCTGAAGCAAAGTGATGGGTTTTGCTGTAGGATCTGAAATGATTTGATAAAGTAAACAAATCATAATGACTCCTCCATAAGGTTCCCACATATCCTCATTCTTTCTGCCAACCAGATTTATCCACAGTTCCACATCTTCCCTGACCAGCATTGCCATGGACACTGGAGACAGAGCCAACACCTTTCTGCACCACATGAAGATGTCATGTTGCACTTTGGAAGCCCCAGGAAACAACTGAATAGAAATGCACAGATCATCTTTAACTAAATTCCTACAAAACTCAGTAACAGTTCAGAATCAAAGCATCTTTGTTGTGGACCAAAATATTTTCCATTAAAGAACTTATAAAACCCTGACCATCTTCTGTGTCTTGGAAAGGAAAACTCCTCCATTTCTCTTGTCCTCCAAAGCCATCTGAGTCTGTACACCCTGATGCTTCCAGCTTAGATCCTGCTGTTGTAACACCTTACCAGGGAGCAGGTAAGTGTGCCCAGGAAGAGCTGGAATCTTGCTACACACAAGGCTGCAACACCTCCCCCTTGCTTCCATCACCTCCTTTCACCTTTTCTACTTCCTTATGTACCATCATCTGTGCTAAGTTTGCTTTCACTCATGTACATTGTAGATAAGAATATAGATGTATATAGAATTATTTTTATGGATTCATGTGCGGTCTCATCCCCCTCTCCTGTCAGGGCAGTTTTAATTATGGGAACAGTCTTCCCACTGACAAATTTGTTGATAATTATCATGTAAAAAGTACAAAAAGTTTTTTGATGCCATTTTTGGATTTCTTTAACGATCATGGAAGATGTTCTAACTTTCTCCTCCAGATGTCACATCAAATACTTTCCTTTAACTCTCCATGGTCTGGTAACCTTGGATGAAAACTGATCTTTTTCATCACTCTGGGTTCCCTGTCTATGTTAGGAGGCGATATTTTGGTAAATGAATGCAGATTTCTCATTAAGAACCCCTGGAAATGTCCGAGGCCAGGCTGAGTGGGGCTTGGAGCAACCTGGTCTAGTGGAAGGTGTCCCTGCCCATGGCAGGGGGTGGAACTGGATGATCTTTAAGGTCCCTTCTGACCCAAACCATTCTGTGATCTATGATTCCAACAGAATCAGGCTGAATATCATACATGGATGGGCCCAAGATTCATCACCTCCCTCTCCTCACTTGTTTATCAACCAGAAAATTTTTTGTCTTTTAGCACTGGTATTTCCTATGCAAGTGCTCTGACTATTTTTATTTCCTGCAGATAAGTGGTATGATCAGGAAAGGAGGATCACTGCTTCACAATGAATGCCAAGCAAATCAAATGTCATAACAATTGAGGCAGTTGATTACTGAGAAACAATCCAGCCCAAAATGGGTCAAATGTGAGGTGGAAAACAGAATGATGTCATGTTGAGATTATCCCCTGGACATCTCATGGGTCTTTATAGCTCAGATAAATATCAGGAAATTCACTTGAGAGATAATTGAGCCCTACATCCTCACCACACATGGCACTGTGTGACAGAGATGGGGCACAGTTTAGTGAAAGCTGCACCAGCTTCTTTTCATCTCACGCTGGGTACATCCTTTAAAACTGTACACTTACTCCACTCAGCATTTCTGCCCCAAAGGAGCAAACACAGCACATGTTCTTATGCATAGGTGGAAATAAAAATACCCCCAAAAGGGGTGTCACCACTCTGCCCCAGAAAACCACTCCAAAGCAATGGTGTTACTAAAAGGTACCATACAAACCAGAGGAATTACCCATTGCTAAGACAGCTGGGTGTGATTTGAAAAGTAATTTGAGTCCCTTCCACTCTCACCATCACAGTAAATAAATGTTATCTCTGCTGCTGGGTGTGATCTGGCTGGTGGTGAGAGATGAAAAATCTCCAACAGGCCCGATAAATAACAATATTAACACAAGGAAGCAACGATGCAGATAAATCACAAAATTGACACAAACAAGCCATGATACAATAAAAACACTGTGCAATTTGCTACAGAGAAGGGTTTGTAGTTTGGGCTGCCTTTGCCAACGTTTTCCTCCCAACCAGGAGCGGGATGCAAGGAGGCAAACAGAGAACAACAGCATGGGATGGAAACAGTCAGGGAGTGTTTGCAGGCTGCTTCCAATGTCAATCACCAGTGTGATCTGGGGAACGTTTCTGTGTGAGAACAGGCACGTGAGCAACCCTGGGAGGGAGCTGTGCAAAGCTCCTGGTACCTGTGACTACAGGCTCAAGGCTCTGATTAATCCTTTCCATGGTTTCATACATACAGGTTTTGGATGTTCATACTCCTGTACTGACTTTCTCTTCCTTTTCTATTTTAAGAGTCACTTTCTCGAAGCTTGGGCAAAGAACAACACTCTGTTTACACAAATCCTGGCTTCAGCAAAATGGGAAGCACAGCAGAACTTGCAGCCAAGTGTTTTAACTTGGATCCACAAACATATGCATTAAAAAAGACAAGAGCAGAACAGAATATGCATTTGTTCTCCTGACAAAGGCCTGGAAGGTGCTTCATACTTCACCTGCCTCCCAGGCTGCTGCAGAGCTCTTTGCAATTAAACACAGGTAATAAGAGAGGAAACCAAAAAGTTGCCAGCAGAAGTTATATTCACCATATCATTTCCTTCAGAACAATGTGGAAACAGAGACTAACCTTCAAAAGATCCCAAGGAAGAAAAATTAAAATTTGGCATGTTGGGAAAGCTAAGCTGCTTCTCTTGTTCCCTCTATCCCTCCTTCCTTGCCTCTCCCTCTTTCCTTTGAGCTCTCCACCTCTGATGGGATGCTGAGGCACATGTTGCTTCTGTGAGAAGCTCTGAGAGTCAACCATGTAACTTTCTTTGAAAGGAAACACACTTGAGGCACGAAAAAAAGACCTCAGTTAGCTACACCCTGGCAGTGCAATAACCCTCACAGCTCTCCTCGGGGTGGAAAAAATAATGAAAAGGTTTCCCCAGTGTAGCAACACGAGTACAAAAGCAGCCTGGGCACAGGGGGCTGCTGAGCTGCAGGGTAGGGGTTCAGGAGGGAGATCTGAACCTTCAGTAGGGCTTTAAAACACAAATCATAAAATACATGTAAGAGCGAGGGGAAAGTCTAACTAAACTCTGCATTGCCTGTGCCAGTGCAACTGTGACATCATCTCAAGGCAGGGATTCTTTCCAGGCCAAAATCTCTGCACAGGCTGAGCATCACTTGCTTAATTCACCTCATGTCCACACAGGGCTTGGGTAAAGAGTCATGTGAGGAAAATGAGGGGTCCAGCAGGGCTCAGGGAGCCTTGGCAAGTAAAGGCTGGCAGACACCAAAGTCTCATGTCCAGCCGAGACAGCAAAAAAGAGACAGAGGCAACAACACTGGGATTCAGATTCAATTCTGATGTCAGGAGTTCAGGCAAGAGCAGTTCCATGGTGAACTCCAGGAAAGCAGCATCCCAGGAGGCTGTCTGCTACTTCCAGCTGGCTGCAGTCCTGCTCCACCACAACCAGGTGGGAAAAGAACTCCTTGGATCAGCTCCTTGCTGATCCCTCAACTGCGCTCCTAAAGCTCATTCCCCAGAAACTCGCAGTGCCTGGTGGCCTCAAAAGGATTGTGAAGTCCTTTCTTCAATTAAAAAGAAGGATAAAAAGAGAAATACAAAAACAGACGTGCAGGGCCTCAAGGACTTGGCTGTTCAAGAATTTGAAATTTCGAACATTGCCCTTTTCACTGCAAATAGTTCTGCTGCTCCTCCCGCCTTTGTTTTTTTTTTTTTTTTAATAAAAAGTTCAGTGAAACTTTATCTCTTCCTGCCCTAGTAACCCTACTAAATAATCTGCTGTTAGCATGACTCAATTGAGTGGCTTTCAGCTGTTGAAGTCGGTTTTTTTTTGCTACTGTTCTTTCATCGGTGCAAAAGGAAAAAAAAAAACAACTTGTAAAAACCTTTCCTCTCTGAAAAGTAGCACACTCCTGGAGATTAAAGTACAGCCGACAAGTTGGTTACTTGCCTTGTAGAAAGGATCTGATTACACCCAAGGGTTTTTACTCTATTCGAGTTCAACGTGCAGCAGAGAATTCAGCCGGGCTGGGGCTTCCAGTCCCCTCCTCCGAAAGGAAATGCAGCTCGAGCACTGCGGAGTGGAGGAGGGATGGAGGCCGTTCATTCCCCTTCATCTGCCCAAATCTGCTCTCAAACTTATCGCAGCTCTTCTGTCTAGAACAAACTCGACCCCAAAGTGATACATATACCCAGCCGCTGAGATGCAGCATCGCATCTAAAACTACTCTTCTGTCTGGCTGTCCTATCACATACTGCTGTAACCATAAAACACCTACAAACCATCACTGAGTCCAACAGGAAAAAGGGTTTTCCCTCTATATTTTCCCCACTTTGTTCACTCTGTTGACTAAAACTGTTTGTAGTCGTTGTTTCATTGTAGTCGGTTCATGATGTTTCTCACTTTCCCCTTTTCTTTGTTACACGAAGAAGAATGAAATACGGAGAAAACAACGCTCTTTTTTAAAGGCAGGAAAATGTGATGGCGAAACCACAAACACTCGCAAGAGACATCAGGTGGAGAAGCCGAAAGCAATTTAGACTCTTATTTAAGGGGAAAAAGATAAAAAAAAATAAACCACAACTCTCCGGACAAATGCCAAGTTGTCACCTTTAAAACCCCGTAACAGCAGCGCCGATGGCTGCAGCGGAGCCAGGGACACTGAAATGCACCAAGCCCTCAACTTTCCCGGTGCTGCTGCACAGGTTATCCCTGCGGAGGTCCCACCGTCCCTGGCACACCGGGACACCCTGCCCCCTTTTGCCCGCGCATCTCCCGCGCATCCTCCGCGCATCCCCCGCGCATCCTCCGCGCATCCCGCTCCGCTCCGCCGGCTGTACCTGCTGCCCGCGCAGCGCAGCGCGGCTCGGACCAGCCCCTTTCGGCTCGGCTCGGATCAGTCCTGTTCGGCTCAGTTCAGCTCGGCTTGGCTTGAGCCCAGTCCCGCCAGGCACAGCCCGGCTCGGCTCTGCCTGGCTCGGCTAAGCCCGGCACAGCCCAGCTCAGCTCTGCAGAGCTCCGCCCGGCACAGCCCGGCTCGGCACAGCCCAGCTCGGCTCTGCTGAGCTCCGCCCGGCACAGCCCGGCTCGGCACAGCCCAGCCCAGCCCAGCCCGGCTCAGCGCTCCCGCCGCCCCCGCAAGGAAGCAGCGCTCTCCGGGCCGTCCGCAGCCACCACCAGGGCTGCCCTCGCCGCCCTTCCTCCTCCTCCTCCTCCTCGGCACTACCCCCTCCCCACCCCGGTGTCCTCTCCGTGTGCCCCCACTCATCCCGCCCCGGGGGCTGGCTGTGCTGGGCATGGTGTCCGTCCTGCCCAGGAGCCTGCCTCAGGGCTGGGGTCCCTCATGCCGGCAGGGAAACAGGTGAAACTCCCTCCCGGAATAATAAAATAGGACAATCTGATTTTTTTGTCCAGGCTGCAAAGCGTTGTTGTCGTGGCTGGCATTGGGGTTGCTGAGGGGTGCAGAGGGAGTGTCTGCAGGGAAGTCCTTTCCTCATTCATCTCTCCCACTGTGTTATGTCCTTGGGCATAGGTGTTAGGAACCACAGACCAGGTTGTTGTGTGGAAGAAGGATGGGTAGTACCTGTTTGGTGCATCCCTTTCAGGGGCTGAGGGTGTCAAAAGTGAGTTTTGCTCAGGATATTCCCTAGGAGACCTTCTCAGCTCCACAGGAATCACAGTTTCCTCCTGTGCTGTCAGAAAAGGTGTGATGCTGGCCGTCATGGATGGGTGGATCTGGAGCAGGAAACTGGCCCAGGAACATGGGAGAGGAGCCACAAGAAGGAAAGGAAACCCCAGAAATATGGTGGCAAGGTATTCTGGAGAAGACAGTGGGAAATTCCCCTATCCTCCAGGGCCACACCAGCTCTGTCAGGCTCATGGGCTTTGCTGACAGACAAATCAATAAGATCACAGCTGTAGCAAGGAGACCTAAAGATGTCCTTCAGCTCCCTGATGTACCCACAGAAAATATGAGACCATGTCCAGCCACCTTCTGTGGCTCCAAAGTCTCCAGTGAAGAATCTCAAATAGTGTTTCTCTAAAAGGCCAATGTACAGAACAGGACACCTGCCAGTTCTGTGAAAGATGTTTTGATATCACCCAAATGAGGTGCTTATAAATTTTAGGGCCTGTAAGTGTTCACTTTGAGCAGCTAGGATGGCTCTTTGAATATTATTGTGATTATTTTGCCCTTGATGCTGGTCTCTAAAATGTAAATTATGCATTAAAATAAAGAAAAGGGAGGCAAAGCAAAGGGAAAAGCTGCTGGGATTTTGGAAATCGGGGAAAATGAATTGCTTTCAAAAAGTGGTTCTTTCCTATTTTCTGGGACAATTAGGGCTGACTGTAATACCTATCTATTCCTGTCACTGGCAGGAGAGAAAAAGACATTTAGTGAGGCAGATGATTTTGCATTTTAATTGCTCACACCCCATTAACTCACATATCACCCTTCCTGCCTGCATCAGAGTCCATTATACCGGGCTGTTGATAGCAAAAGTATACAAAAAGAATAGGTTCGTTCACCCCAGCTGAAGGCAAGCTGTAGATAATTAAAACTCCATGTATTCCCATCCCAAGCTTCAGTTTTCAGCTCTATTGGTTGCTGATGCTGTTGCTGAAATTTGCACAGGAACCTGATGTTTAGAGGACCACATCTACCTGCACTTAGGCTGGGTGCAAGCTTTGGGTGGTGTACTGGCACATCCCCAGCTGGGATGCAGCCCCATGGTCTGGGCCCCATTTCCTGACCCCATTGCTTCACTCACAGAGGTCAGAGCCCATCCCTGGAAGTGTTGAGGACCAGGCTGGATGGGGCTCTGAGTAACCTGGTCTAGTGGAAGGTGTCCCTGACTATGGCAGGGGGTTGGAATGAGATGATTTTTAAGGTCCTTTCCAACCCAAACCATCCTAAGATTCTGTTATTCTGTGATCTGGGGGTCAGAGCATGACACAGCAGGTGGTTCCATGAGGATCACTTTGCCTTTAGGAACCTGGCAGATGTGCAAATATTTAGGCTCAGGGTTACTGTCCATGTATCACACACAAAACAGTGCACCAGGCCACTTACCTCCAACCTGGCAGAAGGTTTGAGCCTGCATCCTCCCCCAGCAAAACATTTCACTGTGCAACAACAAGATCTCACATCAGGGACAATTGTTGGCAAGACAAGCCAAGGATTCCAAGGGAATGCTGCAAGGGAAAATAAATCAGCATGAGCCCTTTCTGAAGGGACATTCACCCATCTTGTCACTCCAGACCTCTGGTAACATCCACACCTGCCTGCCACAGCCTGTCCCAAAGTTGTCCTTCACTGCCTTTCATGTGTAACCTAAACCTTCCTTGCTGGGATTTAAGCCCATTTCTTGCTATGGGATCACAGAACCAGAGCATGGTTTGGACTGGAAAGGATCTTTAAAGGCTGTCAAGTACACACTCCCTGCAATGAGCAGGGACATCTTCAACTCCATCCTGTCCACCAGGGATACAAAGAACAGATTCTCCACTTCTTTCCGATCCTTTTTTTTTTTTTCCCACAGCAGATTTTTATCATATTTAAAAGCTCTGTGGTCTGGGAGGCAGCTGCCATATTAATTACCCAGACTCAGGATAATTACCTAGCTGACACAGAGCTTCCACTGAAGCACACAACGACTGCTGAGCATTGTTATTGTCGTTTAACTTGACTCTACAACTAATCAGGTGTCACCTTCTACAGCAGACGAGGCCACTCCTGTGGGTGGAGGTATCTGGAAACCAAAGCCCTTAAAGCTGCATCTTTCTGGTGGAAAATATCACCACAAGCCATCGTGTTTTCTTTCCTGTATTTGAAAACCACCCACATTTTCAGTAAGAAAAAAAAAAAATCTAAAAGTGATTGAGCGTTTTGCCTGGGCAGTGGGCCTTTCTGAAGAGTTTCATTCTCAAAATATTTGGTCCCTGTTGTTTGTTTTTTAAGTTGTTTGTAATTCGTTGTTAATTTAGAGAAGGAGGTGGAACAAGAGAACATATTAAATAACTGCTGTGAAAGCAGATATAATATTCTTCTTGGTCTATGCTTTGAATTCATTGAAATGAATGAATTAATTTTTTTGAAAAATAAAGAAAAAAAATATAGCAGGTGAAGTTACTTTCAGAGTTTTTTGTATTTTTGGGGTTTTTTTCTTTTCACCCTCGAAGGTTTCTACTTCTTCCACAAGAGTGCACTGCATGTTACCATGAGGTTTAATTTATATTTCAGTCTCTTTTAGCAGTGATAAAAAAAAAAAAAATGCTTAGAAAGGAGCAAGGAGGTCACTTTATCCCTTTTACTATACAGCAGGTCCAGTGCTTTCCAAACCCCCTGTTCCCATGAGATGTCTGCCCAGCTGGGAGTTGCACAATTCCAGCTCAGGAGTTCCCTGGCCTGCCCAGAAGAGGACAGGAAATGCAGTGAGCAAATCAAACCACTTGCAAAATGCTGTGTGATGATGCCCATCTGCCAGGCTTCACCAGGAAACACTGAGTAAATCTTTCTACAGGGTCCAGCCTGACTTCACTTCCTTGGAACTGGAGATATGTGTTGTCCCTTTCAAGCTATAAAGAGACATAAATCAACTGTGGTGCTGGTGTTAAAAAATCCTTCAGGTTGACAGTCTCACGCCAAGGATCAACTGAGCATGTGGTGCTAAATGTGTTCCCAGCCCATAAAGTTTGTTCATCTCTGATTTTATAAAGTTTCAAAGCTTTTTATCTGTCATTTTGGGCTCAGTACTCTGGTTTGTCAGCAGCACTCAAGATAATCAATTTAAGGAGGTGTATAAAATGCATTTTAGGGCACAGGTTGAGTGAGGCAAAGCCTCTGCTTGCCTTCACCTGCTGGTTTCCACACTCTGCCTGTCTCCTGCCACTCCAGGCTATGGCTTCCTCACTTTGCTGACTCAACCCATCACCTCACTGTGCTCTCAGCCAGAGCAGCACAACAGTCTGGATGTAAGAAACACAAGCAAAGCAAAACTGAA
>VYZP01015091.1:43580-53708 GCA_013400635.1 Hypocryptadius cinnamomeus | reverse complement strand
AGAAATCCTTGATAAAGATCCTCAGACTGTAGCTGCACTATTTTTTACTTTAAGCAGAAAACCACAGACACAGAAACTATCAACCCTACATAAATATCCACCAGCATTTCAGATTTGCTGAATTAACTGTTGGAGAGGACACAGGATCAAGCACATCACTAAATTCAGGAGGAGGTGGAATGTTTCTAACAATCTGTTTTACACTGTGGCCCCCAGACACTTCTCTCAGCAGACGAGAGGCCACACTTGGCTCAAGAACTTCTTCAGGAAGTTTTGCTACCAGAAAAAACCCCTGCTGTCACTGCACCTGCAACCAGAATGACATTATCAGGGAGGTTGCCAAGCAAGATTCTAGTGTTTTTCTAATAGATTTGCTCTTATGAAGCAAAGTGAGCCCATTTGCTGATACCTGTGAGTTACACAGTTATCAAGAGTACAGTAATCCATAAATACCCACCCTACCAAAACTCCCTGAACTGCCCAAGTCCCCTCCTCTGTTACTAAGGATTTTCGCCTGATTGAGTCAAAGAAACAGTAATAACTTGAATGAAAAAACTGTAGGTGAAAGGAAGTTACCCTGAACCTAAAAATAGTTGTGTGTCCTCCTCCCACTCCCCAGAAAGCATTAATGAAAGTGCTCTTTTCTCAGGGAGGCAGTAGCTTACAATGGATAAATGTGAAAGGACTGCTGCCTTACTATGAAGCTCTACCAACGAACAGAAGCACTCTCCCATTTGAAAAACAGAAGAAAAAATTAAATAAACTTAAAACATAAACTTTGTGTAAGACATTAAATATGTCTATAGCTTATTTATATACAGTTATATATTATACACATGTAATATACACAAACACAGAATTTATAAATACACACATAATTTCAGAGATATGGAAAATGTGTTCTTTCACAACAGTAGAGCTCCATAACATACTCAATTATAAAGGCAGCACTATACTTCAATAATCATGTGCGCTATATAGAAATAATAGCTTGGCTGAACCAGAACTTGTATTTGTTGGAGGCACTTCAGGAAAGGAATATAAAGGAGGTACTTATTACAGAAACAGGAGGTTTTATTACAGACTCACAGAGTTACACTTGGGCACAGAAAAGAAAATGACAATATTATTAGAGAGATAAAGTATTACTGGGAAACGTTAGAAAGACACACTTTCTAACTAAAGTGAACATGAAACCAAAAGTTTTTCATGATGATGGCCAGGTTGGATGGAGGTTTGAGCAACCTGGTCTGTGGAACCTGTCCCTGTCCATGGCAGGGGGTTGGAACAAGATGACCTTTAAGGTCCCTTCCAACCCAAAATGTTCTGTGACTCTGTGATTCTATGATAAAGTCCAAACATCCTACAGAAAATTACCAAGATTTTAGACTCAATCTTGTGAAGAGTACAGAAACACATTTTACATAATTACAACTTACATCACTTTAAAAATTATTTAAAAGAAAAAAGAAAAGGAAAAGTTGGGAATCGTCACCACTGAACACTTCCAGAAGCCAGACTGAGAAATTCCAGAAGTAAAACAATTACACTGGAGGCTTCAAAAGCAAAGCAAAACAAAACCAAACCACCTTCCCCCAAAAAACAAAAAATATCCCATCACCACTCTGGCCATAGGAAAACTGCCAGACCTAGAGAGACTCAGAAATGAATACAGAGAACTGACCGGAAACATTGGAAGATTGGGGATAAACTGACAGAATTCCTCACCAACTGCATTTTCACCCATACACTGTTAATGTAAGATGGTATTTCTTCTACTTAACCTGTCCATTCTCTACAAATGTTGTCCTACAAAAATACATTCCCAATGTGGGAGACAGTAACAAGCAACCAAAAAAAAAAAGTAGTCAGAATGTAATTAGTGTATTGAAACAACCAGAAACTTTTAGGATTACTGGAAAAAATTTTCTACAATCAACAGATGTAAACAGAATATAAAGAAGGTTAAGTGCATATTCAAAAACCAACTGACAAGATCACAAAGAAAGTGAAGAAATTTATTACATATGACTAGAACATCATACATATTCATAAAAAAAATACTAAATGGGCTAAGTCCTTCTTCCTTTTGAGACTGTGGCCCTGTTCCCAAATCTTGCACAGAGATGGCCTATTATGTCCAGATTTATATCAACCAGAATGGACATAAAATTCCTAGAAGCAGTTCCAGGATTCGTCCCTGATTATGTACATGCAGCTCAAACCAAGTTCCAGTGTTTCTTCCATGCAATAAATTAAGAGTCCTAAGATCTATTTCTAATTCTGTAAATAAAGCTGAATTTTATTTTGGGAAATCATAACCACTATGACCCTAAATTCCTGTTTATATATGAGAAGAGAGCATTTAGCTCAGTGATTTTATTAACAGTTTACTGATATTTGTATATCTGATATCTGTAAAACATTCCAAATGTCTCAAATGAAGAGCAGCAAAGACAAGACAAGCAGGCACCTCCTATGGAAGCCAACAGAAAACAAACTCTTTCTTCTTCTACAACTCAAATCATAACTATTTCCCATATGACAGGTTTTAGGTGGCATCCATAGGTTTGCAAAGGCCTGGACACTTTTTTTATTATAAAGGAATATTTAAAAAATTCAAAAGTAACTCCATTTGAACAAGAAGTGCACATCTTGCAGTTCTTACTCAAGAGTCTTTTCGAATTGTTAGGATTTTTTACTCTTTAGGAACCTCAGCATTTGACCAACAGATAAGATTCATAAGAAAAGCTTATAATAAAATCTCAGCTATAGGGAAATAATTTAATGATCAAAAGCAAATAGCAAGTGGAATGAGATTTTTCCCTTTTTGACTATGCAATGCTCTTTTGTTGCCACTACACCAATTCTTTAATGCCATGGAAACTATCTGATAAATGTATTAGAAGCTCAATAAATTTCATAATATTGAGGTAGCAAAGCAATTGGTCCTGTTGACAGAGAACTTCTGCTCTGAGTGCTTTTCTAAGGAGGAAAACCATCTAAAAATAAAAATCATACTTTGAAACATTTTCAACAAAAATATACAATAGTTGCAGAGAACATCATTGGAAAATGTGGAAGGATGACAGGAAAAAAAAACACACCCTGAATTACAAGAATGGGATACAAATAATGTAACAATTAACAACAGTCTTGCTTTTGGATGGCTTGCTTTGCCTAACTTCTATATTTGTAATGAGGGCAAGGGGGGTGGGAACGATGCTGTGAGCAACATACAAGTTTTCTGTGCAATTTCTCAGGATGCTAAATGTGCATTTGTAAGACACATGATGTTTTTAATCATCTCTGTGTATGTTTTCATCCTCTGAACACTCCCCTACCTCTACAGACACCAGGCAGAAACACGAATGAGCTCCCCCTCCCCCTTTTGCAGGTAATACTGAAATTGCTCTGTTTTCACATGTCCAGCACTTACAATATACTCTTTTTCCAGCCAAATGCTTTCTAACATTGCACTCCTGCTGTTCCACCTCTAGAGACTTCTAAGTAAAAAGAGCAGCTATACAAAATGAAAGCAAAATAGTCCTCCAATAAATAATACACCTATCCAATGCACCTACAATCCTATTTTCCTCTACAGAACAAGCTTGATTTGAGGCACGCCACAAACCTGGTTAGCAAACCTGGGAGGGAATCTCAGGCACAGAGATGGAATTACTCAATCCCAAAAAAGGGCCCTTCACTGGGACTGCTCTGCCACAAGCCAGCTACACATAAGGCACCTGTCAGCCTGGGTAATACCAGCAGCCTCTTCAAAGTAAAGCCAAAATCCATCATGCACTGCAAGATACACCAGGGAAAAGCATGCAACCTTCAAAAAAAGCATGTGAGAAACATACAGAAGAGCACACACAGGCAAAATGCAAGTGTGCCACAACTCCCATGTGCACTTCCCATCCCATTCCTCTACACTTGAAACAAGGGAGAAAACACTGGGTTTAAAGTGTTATATTGGACAATAGTCAGATTTTAAAAGATAAAATCAAATCAGATTTAGTCACAATGCAATAAATAAAAATATAATTAAATAATTGAAAAATTTAAGTCTTTACTCTAGGCAAACAGCAGTTTTTTGACTTGGGGCTTTTGAAAACCTCATCTCAGCCCAGCAGAGCCTCAGAAAGAACACCTTGCTTTCCAAATACATTAAATGTTTGTTTACAAACTGATACCATACACACTTTTTTTTAAAAAAATATGAGAGCAACAACTTCATTTCTCTACACTTTTTTTTTCCTGAAATGAGCAACACTGAAAATTCCAGTTGTTCTTATTCCATTTCTTAAATAGCAGCTTATCCTTCAGACTTGCACACAGTGTCAAAACATAGCATCTCTCTTATTTTCCTTTCCCAAAATATTTTTATTACCAAATGAACAACAACAAGGCTGGCTTATCTATCTGTTTTTGCAATACAGGCGTGTATGCTCACAGAAGGCAACAGACTGCATTAAAACACTACCAAAACAAGCCATTTCACTATATGTGACTCTGCCCCTAGGGAAAGGAAGGAGAGCAGATAAGATGTGACAGATGTGTAGTCACGTCACTTAATACACTACTGGAAGGTGCTCAGATCATTATGATGACAGGCAGAGTATAAAAACTTGCAAGGAATGGACCAAGCAGTTACCCAGTTTTCTGCATACATGATTCTTGTAATCACAGAAGACACTGAAGGCCATAAAGTGCTGTTTGAGATAAAGCAGCCTGCCAACGTCAATATGCAATATATCCACAAAAAAATTTAAAAAAAACACACAGAAGGGAGCATAGCACGTATGTTTGTGTAAGCAAAAGTCCTCCATCATGCATATGAAATACATCTGATGAGTATGAATTTGAGGTCTGCCCTCTAAAAAGTTCCCATACTGAAATACTTCTGAAGAGATTTAATTAAACTTGAAATTTACCCAGACGAGGAAGCTTATCAATTGCACATCTCCAAACTAAGTTCCGTTTTCTGAAACTTTAAAAGGCTACTTTGCTGGTATCTCTTCTCTGTTTGGGTTTAAAAGACAAAATTTTCCAGGATAAAACTGGAAATCATACGGTTACTGGACAGAAGGAATAGGACTGGTCACTTTTTGGAAGGTGAGTGTAACCGTAAGAGTTAAAAAATAATCAGGACTTCATGAAATTGGTCAAGAAAAGGATGAAAAACACAGGAGAAAAAACTCTCCTCACTTCTTGCAGACTTAACAATCCTGAATGTTACAAATATTAATGTAGGTCAAGAATATTTCCAAACAGCAGCATGATTTTTAGCTGCCAGTGTCCCTTCTGCAGGGACCAACAGCTCTGCTGTGTAGAGAGATTGTTAGGCCCAAATCCCACAAATTAATCTGCACAGGTAGATCCCTGCGCCTCTGGGAATCCGCATTAAGGCAAAGAGGGAAAACCAACTCCCAGGATCACATTCTTAATTTGAAGCTGGACCACTGTAACTCATTATGACACTAATCATAAATGTCTCACCAACACTCTCTGCTCCCCATCTGTTTGTTTTATCTTATTATAGTTTTATATCTCAATCCTCAGGACTGGCTGCAGTAGTCAAATTAAGCACCTGGACACGCCTGTGTTTCTGCAAGGTGAGGTTCTCACTGTTTTATTTATGCTTGTGCCCATGCCTGGCTTACTCCCTGAATGGGACTACAGAATAGAGTGAAATAATTACAACATCAATTTCTTCATTTGTACAAATCCAAATCCAAATGTTTTCCACTAATCCCATTGTTTAAGCCAAAGGATAAACTCCAGTCACCTTCCAAAATGCAGCAACCGGTATGAAATATCCTGCATATCAAAAATTACCTGAAAAAGTGCAAAACTGAGCTTTAAAATTATTTGAAAGAAGTATTTCCTTCTTTATCATATTGTCACAAAACAACAAAAGAGTTCAACAACAAAGAGAAAAAAAATTTTTAGAAACAGAATAACCTGAGTTGAAAGGAACCCACAGGATCATTGAAGTCCAACTCCTGGCCCTGCACAGGATCACCCAAAGAATCTCAAATAATATTCAGTGCAGACTACAAAGTCAAATCCAGTGGTGCCAACCAACCCTAAACTGAGAAATACTGGATAAAATTCACCACCAGGTACAGTGCAGAGGGGCTGGGTGCACATTTTGTTTGACTCAGGATATTCCATTTGTGCATTCTTACAGGGAGCCACAGAAAGAAGCCCACAATATTGCAATGACAGGTCCACTGGAACTAATCCTAGAATCATACTTTTGATTAAATTTAAAGACACATTAAGCTGAGAGATTTTTGGGGGGTTTGGGGTTTGTTGGTGTTTTTTTTTGCAACTACTGTATCCTTATGAAGTGGGGTTGAGAACTAACCAAAGTGCAGTTCCACATTTGTTACATATTTCAATATTCGGATTAACAAATTTGTCAAACAAGGCAGATGAGAGAATGTGGGGAATATACTTGCCCAAAAAAGAAGAAAAGGGATAGGCACAGTATTAAACCTAATAAACTTCCTATTTTCCAGAATGATCAGCACCAGCCGTGCCTGTTTTCACTACTCAAGGCAGAAATGAAGAATAGCAATGAAAAAATCCACAGAATAAACCATTTGAGAAGTCAGTGTTGAAGACTTCTGAAAGGTGATTTCCCCTTCCTCACCAGATATTCTGAGAGGTGCTCTTGACCCCTGGATTTGTACTGAAATTCGGTAACAACTGGAATTCAGGGGAAGCAGTCAAGGTATCACAGAGATATTGGCATCCTTTTAAGAGCACTATGCTGGATCATATTTTTCCTTCTCAAATTAGAGGTTAAATCTGCCAGCAGAAACTCAACCAGCATTGGGATATGCAAGATCTCAAAAGAGTAGGGCCTTGCCTAAGACCAGATTGGCAGCATCTTTCCTCTTGGGAGGCTGCAGCTCATGGGACCTTTCCATTTCAAAATCCAGCAGAAGGCAGGACCTGGGAGCTATCCATGCACAAATGGTATGAGAGGGGATCCCACCTCCTCTCTTGCTGTAGGGGCTGCAGTTGGCACCACTATCACAGGGTGCAGATCCACATACCAAGGAAAGATACTAAAAACCAGTTTCCTTCAGCTCACAAGTCCATTTACCCTTACCAAAATTACTGCTGATTTATGTCAGCTGCTGAGGATTCACAAACCAGAACACTCTTGCAAAAAGCCTGAGAGCCTTGAAAATTCAAGTAATGGTAGGGGTTAATATCAGCATTTAAAACTTTCAAAAGTATTGCAAACAATTACCACACCCTCAAGTCACAGATAAAATATTTTGTAGAGCTTAAATACATATATATCTGGCATGAAACATTTCTCAATGCCTGCAAAATTTCCCTGCAATTCCTGACAATAGAATACGTTGATTTTCGAAGTTGGTTGTAGAGCAAAAATTGTTTTATTTATTAAAAACTGTGTTTGATCTTACCTTTTAGCAGAGGCAGGGGAGTTAACTCGATAGGCTTGCCCTGAGACCTGAACTGGGAGGAGCTTTGTGACCTCTTCTGTCTGGCTTTTCTGACGGACTTCCGAGAAAATCCGTCTACTTTATCCACTGATGGAGGAGTAGTTGGTGCTGAGGACATATCCCTACTGAAGGAAAGCACATGTTAAAAATGTGTTCCAAATGAGTGAAACAGGTAAGGATTAATCTAAACTTTCCAAATATCTTCTTCCTGCATTGCTCTCCTGCTGACAACTCACACAGATAAACTGTTGACAGATCTAACATCTATGGACGGAATAAACTTAATGGAACTTAATTATTAGTGTAGTAATTCCTCTTGCTTACTTTTTATGTGTCTCCCATTTGCCAAAAATTTCAGACCTAATGCTGACATCACCGCATTCAGAACTTCGTCAGAACAGAACTTCATACACCTGCAGACCTGACTGTAGCTTTAAATTATCCTTGGGATGAAGTCATTTCAACTTACTCTGCTAAAGAATGGGTACACAAAAAGGCACAGATGGTTTTTTGGCATTAAGGTTACCCATATGCACAGGACAAAAAACACAGGACAGAACAAAAACTCCATTTATTTGCCACACCTACACACAAGATTTTATAGATATTTAGGAAAGGATAGTAAAAATGTTGTAGTAGAAATGTTTCACAATTTCACTAACACTGACAAATTGTGCATGTTACTTCTTTATTCTCCACTTCAGAAACACTCAGTTATTTTCCTGTGAGTGCCTTTACATGTAGTTATTCCATGTTCTGGCATTTCTGGACCACTGGCAGCGTGATAGCAGTAGCTGCTCTAAGGGCATGAGACAGACAAGGTTTGCAGGGAGAGGCAGACAGCCAAAAAAGGCTTCTGCAAGCAAAAGTTTGTTTGTTTCCCAACTTCAGCTGGCCTAAGCAATGAGCATTGCTTCTTCCTACAAAACCTGCCTTGGTGGTACTCCTGCAGCTGATTCTGTACCAGTAGCAAACACTGAATTAACGCATCCAGCTATTTTATTTACCAGTCTGGTCCTGCCTGTTAAAAAGACCATCAGAGCTTGATGAAATACATGAGTAATACTCAAGGGAGAAGAGACAGGAGGAATTCAGGCCTACACGTTACAAGCAGCTCGGTGCACAGTTAACTCCAGCAGCCTCATCTGCATTAATGACAGGACAATTAACAAGGGCAGCTCTGTCGATTTCGGCCAGGACAGGCCCCCGTGCAAAGTTAAGCATCGGCGTAAGCACTTGCAGGATCAGGGTCTTAGAGCATGTCCTTGGAAAGCATTACTCATCCTCAATGTCTGTTGACTTCAATTACCAAAGTGACTCGTGTGCTACAAGAAGTTGATTCCACAACATACAGAACACTTTCGAGTACTTATTATTTTTATTGAAATATCTGATTACTTGTGTGCTTCATAGAATACTAAATCCAGTGAAACAGGCATTATTTGGGTTTGTCTTTTGTAAGAAAAGCTTTCGAAAGCATGATTTGTTGCAACAGTTTAAACAAGCTCCAAAAGATAAAAACCATTTAATGCAAAATTACATATAGGTGCACTGAGTCTATCAAAAATGGTGTATAAACTCCATAGCTTCTCCAAGGAAGCATGTGCAGCACTCAGAAGCTCAACTGTTCAGCTGGCATTACAATAATGACAAAAACCTTATTCCATCTTTTTGATTTCTCCTGAGGTATTCTTCCACTACCAGCTTAGGCTTTCTAAATATAATATACTATCAGCAACATGAACCCATACCTTAAACTGGTCTTGTTTATCACCCGGGCAAGAAAAAAAAAAAAGCCACCATCATCAGGGCATTCAGGCCCCAGCCAAGATTAATAAATAAAAAAGTCAGATAAACTGGAATAGAATGGCCTGTACTTTAGTAACCCACTTCTAAGATTTCAACAGTCCGCCAAAAAACACACAAAGTTACCTGTTACATAAACCAAATTCTGAATATATCAGCAAAAATATATTCCCTAAACCTGAATCGGTTTGGCCCCATCTCATCTCATGGGAAAGCTTCCCCTCCTCATCACGTGCATCATTAAAGTGTAACCATCCCTGCAGAAATGTTTGCATGCTCTCTCCAAATTAAATTACAAAAAATAATAAAAACAGTAATAATGGACAGCGACTAAAGTAGATCACTTCAACTGCAGGATCATTGTGTCAGCAAGGAGCTTTACTGACACTTCTCTGCTGTAAATTTAGTAACAGTTTCCCTAACCTGCTTTATAAATTATTAAAATCTAATTCTAATTCAACAAGACTACATCCAGCCTAACAACCTTACAGTAAACACTGATCTTTTTTTCGCTTCTCCAAATGAACATTCGCTGCCCTGCATACACTATCACAGGGAAATACTCTGTTTCCACCAACAGTGGGGGGGAGGGGGGGCGGGGGGAATAAAGCCCGAGATTATTTATTGTGTGCGAGGGGGAAAGCTGCAAACCCGGCCACCGCTCCCTGCTTCCTCCAATCCATTCCCCGAGTATTTTGGTAAATACGAAGCCACGCTCATCAGATCCGCCGGTCCCGGGGGTGGGGGAGTGGGGGGGGGAAGTGAAAATACCGACGGCTATCGGCGGGGAAGGGAGGAGAGGCGCAATTATCCGCTCTCGGCTGTCATT
>VYZP01015091.1:0-43431 GCA_013400635.1 Hypocryptadius cinnamomeus | reverse complement strand
CGGAGGGAGGCGGCGGCGGCCTTGGCGGAGCGCGGCCGATGCCTGGCGGCGGCGGCGGCCCGAGTGCGGTTCTCGCCGGGCTCGGTCGCTGCCGCGGCGGCGCAGGAGCCCTGTAGGCCTCGGCCTCGGCGGCAGCGCGGCCTCCCCGGNGGCGCTTCTGAGGGGAAACCGCACTCAGGCAGAGGTAAAGCCCCGTCGGAGCCTCTCGGGGGGCACAGAGCCGCTTCCCGGGGCGGACTGCGGGCGAGGGGCCGCGCTGGGTGCACCCGGAGGGACTGACCCGGCAGTTCCCTGCTTTGGGAAGCAGCCGCTGCACCCCTCACTCTTCTCTGCTGCCCTTGGGTTTCTTAGCCCAGTGTGTGATCGCTGTCTGCATCGCTTTTTTTTTTTTTTTTTTTTGCCCCCAAGTATATTTATATATACTTGGAACCAGGGACCAGCACAACGACTGCTTGTAGATAGCATAGTTAAATATCATAAATTTTGTTTAAATTTATCTACCCGATGGCTTGGCGTTGGATGGTTTTGGTTTGTTTGTTTTTGCTGGGGGTTTTCCCGAAATACATGTAATAGCTACAGGGTAGGGAAGCTGGGCGAGGGTCTGCAGCACACAAGTCCTGTGAGGAGCAGATGAGGGAGCTGGGGATGTTTAGTCTGGAGAGGAGGAGGCTCTGGGGTGATTTTAGTGCTCTGCAACTCCCTGAAGGGAGGGTGTAGCCAGGGGTTCAGTCTCTTCTCTCTCAGACAAGTGACAGAAATTAAGAGACACAGTAGGGGATGTCAGGGAACATCTCTGCTGAGCCAGGGGAGGTTGAGGTTGGACATTAGAAAGAATATCTGACATTGGAATGGGCTGCCCAGGGAGATCGGTGGAGTTACTGTCCCTGGAGGTATTTA
The DNA here is from genome assembly GCA_013400635.1 of Hypocryptadius cinnamomeus. Lineage (NCBI taxonomy): Eukaryota > Metazoa > Chordata > Aves > Passeriformes > Zosteropidae > Hypocryptadius > Hypocryptadius cinnamomeus. The sequence goes on along the minus strand of VYZP01015091.1, from coordinate 42,534 downwards.
AGGAAAGACTGGATGTGCCATGGTCTGGTTGACAAGGTTGTGTTCAGTCATAGATCTCAGAGGTCTCTTCCAACCTGACTGATTGTGTGACTCTGTAATGGTGTTAATATGCATGTTATGTTTTAAAAAAAGTTGACATCTATGAGTAGCATCCCTCCTATGTTGATATGACCAAATCCCTCTGATGTACAGTCTTTTTTTTTTAGGAAATTAGCTCAAAGGCAGTTTGAGAGCTGGTTGCTTTGGTGGCTCAGCCACATTCCTGCTGTTTGTGCAGGTACTGAATCCTCTCAACATTCCTAATCCTGCAAAGGATATCTAGTTGTTGTCCTACTCAGCTTCCTGACTCAGCTTTTGGCATAACGAAGGAAGTGAGACTGTGTCAGACTTGATTTAAAGTCATTTGAGCTGTTGTCAAACTGCTTTCAAAACTGCTAATTTTCAGCCAGTTCCCTGGTCCAGCTCCCACTGAGGAACCTGCAACACTAGTTAAAAGCTCATGGCCACTGAAGTGTAACTGTAATGGATGTGAGTGGTTTTGCTTCTCATCTCTCAAAATGCCTCTTTGTTTCTTAAGATAAATGTCAGTCCTATTTTTTTTTACCTATAGACAAAGCAATTTCGCTTCCTTTCAATCCTTCCTGGTGTGGCAGTTTTAAACCTCTTAAGATGCTTACGTCTTCCCCTTGCGTTGTCTCAAAATCATTCATGTCTTTTTTTTTTTTTTAACTGTAGCGCCCAAGACTGGACATTACTAAAATTAAGGCCTCAACAATGCCAGCATCTGCTGTCCTGCCTGTCACAGACCCCATTCCTGTTTATACATGCCAATACAAATGCTTTTGAGTCAGTCTGATCTATTCACAATCTTGCTGACCTGTTTTACCCCCGCATCCATTTCTGCTGACCTCCCAAGCCAGGTATTTCTCCCTCAAGTAGACAGTAATGCTGCTTGAGAAATTATTTCCTGCAACAGCCCTAATACTATGCCTTCATTTTTATTTTATAATCAAGCAGTCAAGACATCTTTTAAAATGAAATTCCACGTGATGTTAAGTCAGAGAACTGTAGAATTTGTCAGCCTCTGTAAATCGATTGCACTTCTCGGCAGGATTGTATTTAAAAAAGCAAAACTAAGATTGAACTGTGCCACACAGAAGGGTTGTGTAACTCTAAGTTTAGAAGAGTGGTTTGTACGTATTTGTAGACATTTAAAACTTTAAACTTTCTTAAACTAAACCAGCTAAAATAATCTAAATGCAAACAAGGGTGGATACCAAATAATGTGGGTCGGAGTTATACCAGTATAAGGTAAAACATGGCAAAAAACAGTGTAGCATCCCATTAATGAGGGACAGAACCTGCATTTTTGTGTGTTTTGCTGTTCCATGTGCTTAATTCTGATAGCTCAGAATTCCTCAGTTCTGCTCACTGTCCTGTGTGCTGCTTTTGATGTGAACGGTGCAGTGATCAGATCATAAAGCAGAAGGGAGGTTCTAGCACAGCCTGATGGCTACACTGGCACTTTAGGTGCAGTTGAGCAAGTCATTTTACATGACTGTACTTCAGTTTTCCTAGTATGAGATTAATCCATCTTTGTAAAACATCAAATCTCTAAAACTGAAGCCTGTGATGTGGGTATCTATTAAAATAACTGCCACAGAAAGGATAAAAATCAACAGTGCTGTCGAAGTCCACTGTCCAGTGCACACAGATGTTTTTACCCTTCATTCTGACTTTGTATAATAACTACAGAATTAGTTCTTCAGTACAGCTGAACAAGCTGGTAAATAATGCATTCAGCTAATTCATTTCTTAGATGGTCATCTTGTAGTCTGGTTGGTCCATTTTGCCAGTGTAAAGCATTTTTATATTGTGTTTTATATCAGGTGATGTTTAGACAGTAACAATTCAAGAAAAAAATACAGGCTTTATCAGGGAATAAACAGAAATCTTACCTTTTCTTTATCACGTGGCCATCAGATTTTACGCAGCGGGCTTCCCATTTATTTCCTGTTCGCTTTCTTTTTTCTGCTTTAATCTGTGAAGTCCTCATCTGTGATGAGATTTCAGAGCACAACATAAGATATGAATGTAAAACTGCTGATATTTCAAAGGGGTACTGTTACTTGTCCTTCTCCTATTCTCTGTTTAGCCTGTATTTTGTAAAAAATTGCTACTTTGAAAATGGTTATGTGAATCCCAAGCAGAGATGGAGAAGAACTGAGTACTGCAGGTCTTTTACATAGGTGCAAATCTGTATATGCTTATGTATGTGTTTGTATAAATACATGTAATACCAATTTGCAAGAATAAAAATCAACTTTCCTCAGATGAAAGTTCACATGACCAACATCTCCCATACAAGTGTGTGGGCATATATATGAAAATATGTGTACATTCAGTACCTGCAGCCCTTCATGGAGATCTACAAGCAATAATAAATCGTTTTGATCAGTGTTTTTCCACTGCTATCAAAGGTACAAGACAAACCTATTCTTTTTAAAACTTACACTGCCTCGCTCTCCTACAAAAGGGCTTTTTAAAAATAGCTGGAAAGGAATTTTCAGGGCCAGCTCCTCACCAGGCTTTTTAGCACCCAGACAGTTGGAATAGCAGTCAAGAGCCCTCCAGAACAGAGATTTTTGTACCAGTGACTCAGATTTGTGCCACTTCACGTTTTTTTGAGTGTCTGGAGTTCCACTATAGACCATCTGTTATGGCCACCCAGGCAAGAATACAGGAGCTCTCATCCACATTGGCATTCTGCTCTTTGCAGAGCAGCTTATCAAACAGGATTGCTGCAGAGATACCACTGTGCAAGTCCTGCTGTATTGAGTGATAAACATAAGTGGATCTAGCTGGAGCTTGTTTCACCTGGCACATGTGACATGTATTTGTCTACAGGAGGGGTCACATAATGCTCCATAAAAGATCTTCTCTATGTCAAAGGGAGCATTATCAGGGTACCATGGGATTAGTCCAGACATTCCCTGTTCCAATACTAGGAAGCAAGGAAAGACTTGGTCTCCCCAGAGAACTAATTATTCAGACCATCAGGAAAAAGACCAGCCAGAGAAAGTGTTATGGAGGAAGCAGCAGAGCTGTTTGAAGAGGCAAATCAGCATCTGAACAAGGCTTTTCTGATACATCTTTCAACAAAAATTAACACTGTGAAACACAGCATCAAAGTAATTGTCCTGCTCCATCGCTGTGATTGAAAGGGCACAATCTAAGACTTTTTTTGCTTACTTTGGGATCCAATTCACATGTAACAAGAAAGCATTCTGCTTAAGTCTGTTCACCCTGCAGTTGACTCCTGATTCATGTTTTTGGTTTTGGGGAGGAGTGGTGTGGCTTTTAGGCAGTGTTTGCAATTGCCATACCAAGTTTCTCTAATAATAAGCAAGTGCTTGTTACAGCTTCCTCCTGCTCCTCCTCATATCAGCTGTGCCATGGCACTGTCAATGCCCTCAGGAACTGAATTCCTGGTGTGTGTGGGGTAAGCATTTTAGGGTCATAGACACAACTACCAGAATGGGAACTAATTCTTCCTCTCTGTTTATAGACACTGCGTCATTTGAGGTCTGTTTCTGTAGTCAACATGGCAAGATAAGTAGGAGCTTGCTCTCCTTGGCAGCTGGCTAGCTGCCTCCTCCAGCACAACACTGCTCTCACTTATTCCCCAATTCATGGGTTTGGTTCTGCTTTGTTCCCCTCCCCCAGCGTCTTAACTTGCCTCCAGGCCCCAGGCACTCCTCTAAGCCGAGTTTTCTGAATTTTTTTGTGCACTTTCCTTCGCTGCCTGTTTGCCTCTTACCTTCCTCAGGCCTTGCGCTCCACTGCTGGGCCAACTCCCCTCCCCAACTGTCCCTGCCTGCCCCAACTGTCACCTACAACTGCCTCAGAAGGTTCTGGTGCAGCACCCACAGGGCAGCCTCTGGCACCTCAAACTGCCTGGAAACAGCCACATGTGGTATGTGGTCCCCTGGGCCACTGGGGGATGTTAGTCTCAGGTGAAACGAGCTCAGCTTGTGCTCTTTGCTTTGTGATCAAGTCTCCTTCAAGTACCTGAAGGGAGCCTACAAGAAAGATGGAGAGAGATTTTTGGAGAGCATATAGTGACAGGACAAGGGGGAATGACTTCAAACTGAAAGAGGATAGGTTTAGATTATGTATTACAAAAAAAATTCTTTACTGTGTGGGTACTGGCACAGGTTTCTCAGAGCAGCTGTGGTTGCCCCATCCCTGGCAGTGTTCAAGGCCAGGTTGGATGGGGCTTGGAGCAACCTGGCGTGGTGGAAATTGTCCCTGCCCATGGCATTGGGTTGGAACAAGATGATCTTTCAGGTCTCTTTCAACCCAAACCATTCCTTGGTTCTGTCTCCTCAGTTATCTCTCCATTTAATGTGTTACAAACCAATATATGCACTGCCATAAAACCATCCTCTTCAGGTGAGCACCTTCAATTGTGGCCCAGCTTCCTACTTACTACATCACCCTGGGAAGAACAAATGAGTAAAATACCTTTGTGTGTGGTGCAGGTGCCCAGAAAGTGTGTGAACTGTAGCACTTCCCAATCTCCACTGAAGCATCACCAGCTCCCTCCCAAGCTTGGTGCATCTCTCGTGATCATAGCAGCAGTTGATAAAACTCTTGGATTGTTCCACAAGTGCAGAGACCCTGAGGATGGAGTAGGCTGAGACAGAGATATCTTGTTCTCTTTTGTTGTAAAAGAGAACAGGCAAGTATTCATGTTGTATTTTTGCAACCTGCTTTATCTCATTGTATGGCTTTAACCTATTGGATACTTTTTAAATTTTCAAATTACGGCAAATGGAAGTGTTCTATAGTCAGGGGCTCAGCTCAGCCTTCTAAGGAATGCTTAACATCAGAGGGGGTCTAGCAGCACTTAAGTTTAAATACAAATCTTGATGGGTTCCAAATTTTGCAGTAGGGATGAGTAGATATGTAGGAATACTGCCAAAATGGGAAGGATAGAAAAACAAAGGTAATAGGAGCATTTTCTAGAGTCTTCCGAGATCCACTGTCAGGTAAACAAATAGGATAATTTTGCCACTGAGAAAATTACATTATTTAGGAGGTTGTAGTTCTGTCATGACCCTGTACAGGAATTTCAGATACCCTATAAATGACCAGTAAGAAAGGACTTTGTGTGAGACAGGAACTGGAGTTGGAATCCAAAAGCTATAAATCCTAGAAAAAGGCAGAAATTCGTTAGATTGAGATGGAAAATAGCAAAGAAATGCCTAAATAATCTCATGACTAAGCAGACCACACAAAAATAGATAAGTGGAACAAGAACAAAACTGGTGTTCTGTGCAAGCACTGGAAGTTTAAAAACTTGAAGAGATGAGGACATCTCACTTTTAAGGAGCACTCTGACAGGACTGATTTTTAGGAAACCCTGAGAAGGAATGGCATTAAAGCTTCCTCCATACTTGATGACCAAAAGAGTTGAGGATGCCAAAGTTAGGAAATGCATAGCAAATAAACAGAAAATATATCACTGTACAAATCCATCGTGCATCCTTCCTTATCTCTAACTGTGTAATTTAGAGAAAGCCAAGAAATAAGATGGCTTGATACAATTCCCACAGAAGGAGAGGATTCACACTCTGGTGATCCTGAGCTCAGAATTAAGAAAGCTTCATGCTGAATTTGACAGAGCTTTGTCAAGATCTTCAGTGGAAGGGAGACAGGTGAATGAGTGAGTTATTTATCAAAACTGCTTTGTATTTTTTGTTCTTATGTTATCTGGCAAGGTGGAATATTGCAAGCTTCCACATCCTGTTAGGGAGGCAAAAGGTTTGAACAGGTTCAATAAAGCAAAATTTTAAAAAGCAGATGCTCAAGGGCACTGAGGAGATGAAATTGTCCTCATATTTAATGGGCTGCCTTAATTGCAACATACATGCCACATACAACATATTAATGAGTGGAGAATCCTATCTAAATACTAAATAAAAGTGCATCACTATCAGCTTTAAAAGTCTGCTCTATAGAGAAGTCTAGACACCAGATTCAGGTTAAGATAGCTCAGTAAATACAGAAGAATTGGAACCAATATAAAATCTGTGATGTGGTAATATTTGGGATATTATCATTATTGAGTGGCTTCTTTGACATGCTGTGCAGTCCCCACACTTGGGGAACTTTCAACATTATCCAGTGTCAGGTGGGACCTGGAAGAATTTGTAGCAAGAATCAATAGCCAAGACTTAAGTGAGAGCTGATCAAAAACAGAGTTGAGATTTCCTTTTCTAAGAAGCAAGAAGAAGTTAAAACCACAATTTCCTGGGGCAGCAAGTGGCACCAGAGGACAATTGGAAAATTGTCTGGACAATCTGGAAAATTTGTCTTAAGCTATTTTTAGTGCATCCAAAGAAATTGTAGCTCCCACTTGAGCCATTTCAGCTCAAATACAAATAAATAAAGAAATATTTGAGAGAGTTGTATGCTTCTGAGTCATGTTTAGTTCTAATATGTCCCTTTCTAGGTGAGTTCCTGCCTTGGAGCAGATTCATTTCTAACTGCAAGTCTATAGGTGTGCACCTCTACTTCATGTGTTAAAGGCCATCAAAAATACACTAGGCACTGGAATCCTAATATTGAGAGCTTTTAGTAAAATGGCTAATGAGAGCCCTTCAGACAAGCACTTCTCAGCAAGTTTGTTTTAGAATAATTATAGTTTCTTGCAATTACTGGCTTTTAATGATAGGCTGTTGAGACTTTTTTTTTTTAGTTCCATAATCTTTGTAGAGTCTTTTGTTCCTGAAATTTTATCACCATCTTGATGCATGAGTGTGAGATACTCCAGGGAAATGCTGTTCAATGCCTGCTTGAATACAATTTTTAAATGTAATTTTTTGTCTTTTCTCTGATTTATAGCTAGGTCAAATTCATATTATGATCTTGGGTTCCTTCTTGAAAACTCACTGCATCTTCATTTAAGATCTTAAAGTATTATGTAAGTCACATCCTGGGAGATGTGAAAATAGATTTTTTTCATCTTCTTCATAAAGCATCCTTTCTGAGTTACTGAACTTTCCTCCAAAGTACACTGATTTTCATCCAGAATTTCATTCCATGACATTCAAACTGTTCTGATCACATCAAATGTAATTTTCCCCCAGTGAAACCCACCTCAGGCCTTCTCCCAGCGTGATCCAGGGATTTTTCTTTGGGATATTACAGAAGTTGCACACTACCATTATGATACACAACAGTGAATACACTTTGGAGACTTTTTTCAGAATTCCTGGTAGCATTGCAACTCAGCAAACTGGTTTGATACATCTGTGTAAGCAATTTAACTTGTCCCCTGTTCCCTCACTGCTTTGCTTTTGACAAATTGACAGAATTCTGACAAATATACTCACCAAAGTTTTTATGCAGTGCCTATCATCCCATTCAAATGGTTTCTTCACAGAAAATACCAGTAGTGTTAGTCCTGCTGGTGATCATCTACAGCATATTTCAACCTCAATGCCACATATGCAGAATGGTTTTTTTTCATTTTTGTTGCAAAAATATTTGCCACCTGATATATTCTCCACTTATTCGAGCCATTAGACAGAAATATAAGCAAGGTTGTCTGCTTTTGACAGAGATTTACAAAAATCCTCATTACCTCCTGGGGAAAACAGGGTGAAAGACATTTGCAGAGAAAAGTGGGGCATCCATTGTTGCTGCATGTTTAATTTTATTTGATTTACTATACTTAACTTTTTCCCTTGTTGGCAAGAACAGCCTTAGCTGCTGCTCATGCTGTTTGCCAGCACCTCCATCTGCATCTTTGGTTACTGCTCGGGTTCGTTCTCCTCCTGCATTTGCAGAATGCCGCTTGCATCCTCTGCTCCCGTGGGAATGTTCCCCTTTTGTGGCTAACATTCACAGCAGCATGGAGTTACTCTCCTTGTGGATGACATTTTCCTGCAGCTGCAGACACCTGAGCCCAGCTCCCTCTGAGTCTCCTCTGTGGCCTTGGTGATCACTGGCAGTGATAAGGGAATGCCTCTGTCTCCTCTTCGGAAGTCTTGGATTGGCGCTGTGAATCCACACCCACGTTTCAGTTCTGTCAGTAATCCCAAATCCCCCGTGGGAGAGTTTATCTGAATTAATCTCATCTTGTAATTTTGCCATGTAGGTTTATTTTGCAACTGGACCATTCCTTATCTTACCCTTTGTAGATTTTTTTCTCTTGGGAGCAGTTTCCATAAAACACCTCGGAAGGCATTTAATTCAGTCTCAAAGTTAGTGCTGCATTTGCTTGGAATTTCTGTCTGGCCTGTTTTCTGCTGACCTTTACTTAAATGATTATGTATATGCATATGTGCATGTGTATTTGTAGTGCTTTCTATCTTGCTCGAGTTTAATTTTACCCCATAAGGCAAGCTTCCCTCTCGAGTGTGATGTCCCAGTTGTTTTATTAGGATTGTGGCAAGTCTGCTCACACGAGGCACATCCACAGCACATCTGAATGAAAGCAAACATCCTGTGTTCCTCAGCACATTCTGGGGTTCTCTAAATCCCAGCAGATGGCTGCTGCTTCGGCAAACTGTGAGCAATAGGATGGATCACATTTCCCATGCAGCAGACTTATTTCTGGAATCCAGACCCAGTATACTTCCAGAAGGTGGGAACGTGGATCCAGCCACAAAGCAGTTTAGCCCAAATCAGTCCTACATGGTGATTCTCCATAGCTCAGCCCCTCTTGCTTTTTGGGATGGATGGACAGTAGTGCTGAGCCAGGTGGACTGGTAACAGCTTCCACGTGCAAGTCTTTAAATACCAAGCCTGAAAGTCCTTTGTGCATTTGTTAGAAGCCTGAAAGTCCTTTGTGCATTTGTTAGAATTGTATGTTTATTTTTTCTCTCTGTGATTAAGTATCTTGTGGAGATAAATGGTGTTTCTTGGAATGACTGGGTTTCCTTGATGCTCAGAGCCAGTTCCTGGTCAGGATGCTGACAGGATCTGCAGGAGGTGATGTGTATTTTCTCTGCCTCAGGTAACACTGAGGGGACACAGACAAATGTCCTTGCAACAGCAGCACCCTGATGTGCCTGTGCTTAACCCCAGGTGTGGAATCAGGGGCACTTCAGTGTCTGGGTGAATTAGCAGGAATCAGAATCATGGAATGGTTTGGGCTGGAAGAGACCTCAAAGATCATCTTATTCCACCCCCTGCTGTGGACAGGGGCACTTTTCAGTAGACCAGGTTGCTCCAACGTGGCCCTGACCAGGGATGGGGTATCCACAACTTCTCTGGGCAACTTTTCTCAGCTTGAAACTTGACCCTGCATGTGTGTGGTGTGTTCAGGGACCCATTCCCACTCATTTTTTCTCCCAGAAGGAGGCAACAAAGGAGTTATTTGGGCTGCAAGTCCAGGCAAATAGCTTCTACTAGGTCTGTTGAGAATGTTGTGTCCTGAGGAAAGGGCAGTTTGGGAGGGGGTTTCGTCTTTTCTCACTTAAAACTTCTCTCCACTGAGCAACAGGCTCAGTCTCAGCCATTTGTGCCCACTTTCCATCTCATGTTGGAGTATTTAGCATCAAAGAAGGCTTTTGAAAGAACACCTGCATTCTTCTACAAGTTGTGCACAGATTTCTTTGCATGGATGATCTTCAATGGGCTACACATCTGTTCTGTTGCATTCAGAGGCCCTAAAAATGATGCCATTTGTTTAGAATCATAGAATCATTAGGGCTGGAAAATACCTCCAAGATCATCAAATCCAGGAAGTAATTCTAAAGAATTACAACATTTCTGATGTTTCTCCTCCAAATATACTGATTATAAAAATGTCTGTGTGCAAGCTAGGCTAGCATTAACAATCCTTCATCATCCAGAACCTCTCTGGTCATGCAAACCTAATACACAGTTAATGTATCATAGGATATTTTCCTCCATCACACCAATGTAGAAAGCTCCCAGTGGCTCTGGATTCCATATTTCCATTAAGGATTCAGTAAGCTAGTCACAGTCCAAAACAGTCTTCATTATTTCCTAAATAAAAGTTATTCACACTTCCAATTTCCTTTACAATTCATTGGGGGTTTTTTAACAAACTGTTGTTAAGCCCAGCACACTGTTGGTCAAAACCTCTGACTAGTTGGAGTAAGAGATGAGATTGTTGATTCTGTCTTCCAACAGCTGCTTCTGTACTTGAAGAGACACTCTAGCTGGTTATGACTTCTTTTCCCCACTAATGGGACTGTCATTGACTGGGGTAGGCAGCCAAAGACTTTCTTGAGATTTTTTTATTTTTACTAAAAGCTGTGCTCAGAAAAATATTACAGAAAAAAAACAACTTATCAACATTTCCCTTTACATACATTTGCTTTATTTTATTATGCATCCCAGCCACAGAAGAATGGGCACTGAAATCAGGTGGATAACCTGCAGCCATGGAACTCTGCCAATAATTCAGTATATTTTGCAAATTGCAATATTACTGCTCTTGTTTTGGTTCTTTAATTGAGAAGAAAGATTTACAACTGGTTGTGCTGACCCACTCAAAGGTGTTTGAGAATAAAGTATGAACCACAAAGCTGTATCTACTCCTTTTTCTTACAGTTTTTCACCACAGCAGTGTCTCTTGGGCTTTTCCACTGACTTTCTCAAACTCAGCAAAAGCATCTGTGAACCATTGTGCCTGCTGCAGTGAGCCACGGGGTTTTGCATTTGGGAAGAGGGACAACAGTATAAACAATGTAAAATGAGACAAAGTCATGGGGTCATTTTGGTTGGAAAAGCCCTCTAAGATCATTGATTCCCACCACTAATCCAGCACTGCCAAGCCCACCGCTAAACCATGTCCCCAAGTGCCACATCTACACGTTTTTTGAACACTTCCAGGGATGGTGACTCTACCACTTCCCTGGGCAGCCTATTCCAATGGCTGTAAACCCCTTCAGTGAAGAAACTTTTCTTGGTACTTTTCCACCTCTACAAAAATTTATGTTTCTGGCACAAGTGGGCTTGATAAAATTGTCATGAATGATACCTGTGATCAAATGAAGCATCAAAATCACTTATTCCTCAACAGAGAGCTGGAATCAAGTGTAAGTACCTGAAGGGAGCCTATCAGAAGGAAGGAGAGGGATTTTTTACCAGAGCCTGGAGTGACAGAACAAGGGGGAATGGCTTCAAAGTGAAAGAGAGTAGGTTTAGATTGGATATTAGTAGAAAAAATCTTTACTGTGAGAGTAGTGAGGACCTGGCACAGGTTTCCCAGAGCAGCTGTGGCTGCCCCATCCCTGGACATGTTCAAGGCCAGGTTGGATGTGGCTTTGAGCAACTTGGTCTGGTGGAAGGTGTCTCTGCCCATGGCAGGGGGTTGATTTCAGGTCCTTTCCAACCCAAACCATTCTATTGATTCCATTTCTATTGATGTTTGCTTTAATCAGCAGCAAAGGGCTATGTGCAGAACCTTGAAAATTTTAAGTGGGAGAGAAGGTTCCTACAAAAATCCTGACCAGAGTCACAGCCTAAAACACACTCAGCCAGAAGCCTTTGGTGAACACTGAGCCTCTTACCTTCCTGCTCCATACCCACACACAGATCCCACACCCTGTGGATATCCCACATCCAGCTCAGGGTTTCCCCCTGTAACTGCTGTGGGTGCTTTACACTGCCCAAAATCTCTCCTACCCAGCCAGGGGCTCCAGCACCGCCACAGAGGAGGACAGCAAGCTCCAGCTCATCAGGCCCTTGAAGAGGGCAGTGACCCTGTGTGGCTATTAAAGAAGGTAACAGTAGGCTCAAGCTGTTCAGGAGAGAAATACAAATAAATCCCTATGAGTACAAATAAGGCACATTCAAATGTGTTTAATTGTGCATGCCTGTCTGGAAGTCTGGCTCATCATTCCTCTTTCCATTTCTCACTCAGAGGGTCACCAGTGCCTGAAAACACTGATGTGCCAAGGATGCCAATTCCTTGTGGGGGCATGACTCTGCTCCACACAGACATTTTCCCTTCTGTCACTTGGCAAAATTCAGTATGTGACTTGAAAATTCAAAATATAAACAAGAGAGATGAACCAGGGCCAATCATGTTGCAAGCAGAAGTCTCAAACCTTCCCAGTAAGTGAAGAATACCTCTCCTCTAGAAATACCACCAATGTCTCCATTCTTTTCAGCTTAACCAGAACAATTTCTTTGCAGCTTTTAACCTATGAGGAAATTGGGGCAAAAATACCATGGTCAAATACACATGTATGAGACTATAAAAGCACTCAATGCCTCACAGTACACAATTTATCAGGCAAGTTTCTCCCATCTCCTAGTTCTCCTATTCCTGTGGATTGCTTATTGCTTTTCTTTCTCCCTCAGGATCATTTTCTCCTGTAACTTTGTTATTCTTTAACAGTTCTTTCACAGTTAAAAACCTTCAGGGTATTTAGGTATCATTCTAAGAATGACAGAACTGTCCCCTGTATTGTCCTTTAGTGGTTTCTGGTCATTCCCACATTCCAGGATGCACCAAGTTACTGCAGCTTTTTCCTGAAAATTGATAAATCATACACCTGAGCTAAACAAATAGAAAAAAGCCAAGAATTTATGAGAGTGAGGAGGGCATGATCCTTTCAGAGAATTACTAAACTGAATTAACAAGAGTGACAATTTCTTAACTGGGAGGGAAAGCAGAATTCAATGGGAGGGAGAAGAATTCAATGAAAGTTAATACTCCTGGCTAAAGAGTTGAAAGATCCATTTTGCATTTTGTGAGGGAAATTATTTTGAGGAAGAAAAAACCAAGAAAATTGTATAAGTATATGAAAATACACTCAAATATATTAAATATATGGAAGTATATATGAGTATGAAAATAGTTGTGATGCTTTAGTAAATGAGGAGTTGTCATCTCTTGTGAAGGAAACCCAATCTTTAGTATTTCCTCTGCTGTGGCCTTGTGTGGTATAGGCAAGTTGCTGAATGGTTAATTTTGACCTCTGCCATTATAATGTACCTTATTTCTAATTGGAATTATGTCCAATTTTGGCTCCCAGACATTCATCCTGTCATATGTTGATTACTGTAATAAATATAGTCATTACTGAATTTTTTCCTATATGCAAACTGAAGATCAGAGTCTACAGTGCTCACAGGCTGTTTCAAGCAGGATAAGCAGCCTCTTAAAGCCTTCTGTCTTCTCTCCTGTGGTTTCCCAGCCCAGGAGAGGGAAAGGACTGCAGGGTCAGTGGAGAAGAGGTCCTGGAGCCAGGCTTGTACTTTTGGGGGTTGATTTTTCCCCCTGTACATTATGACCTCTGCATGGAAAATACTGATGAGTTTAGGCATCCCACTCTGGTGGTCATCCCACCAAACCTGAATTCAGCAGTTCTCACAGATGTGTGGCAGGATTAGATGCTCATATTCTTGGCTGTTAATTAATTTTACTACTAATTGTGATGTCTTCACAGTAGCCTCTGTTGCAAAAGGAATTTTAAACATGCTTAAGTCTGGATGTTTCTCACATATAAATAGATCTCAGTGGCACACAGGCTGTATTAAATACAGTATTTGAGCTAAAGCACCTGGAGAAAGACAATTCCTTGTAGTGGGCTGATGCCAGGTGCCCACCAAGCCACTCTGTGAGTCCCCTCCTTCAGCAGGATGGGGACAAGGGGAAATAAGATGGAAAAAACCTCATGAATCTCGATAAAGGTAGTTAAATAAAGCAAAAGCAAAGGCCATGCATGAAAGCAAAGGAAAACAAAGTATTTATTCCCTACTTCCCACCAGCAGGCAGGGCCCAGCCACTTCCTGGGAAGTGCTTCAGCATGGAGCAGCTGTAAGGATGGAATGCCCTCCCTCTTTCTCCAGTCTCAGCTTTTATTGATGACCAGGCATCAAATGGTTTGAAACATCCCTTTGGTCACTTGGGGTCAGCTGTCCTGGCTGTGTTCTCTCCCAAATCCTTGTCCACCCGCAGCCTCCTGGTGAGGGGAGGATGCTGGAGAGGCAGCTTGATGCTGTGGAGTGCTGGGCAGCAGCAGCCAGAACAGCAGTGAGTTATTTATCAACACCTTCCCAGCCTCCAACACACAGCACAGCCCTGAGAAGGCTGCTGTGGGCACAATTAACTCCACCCCAGCCAGACCCAGCACAGTACAAAAAAACATCTTCAGCCTTCCCATGGTGGAGGCTGTGGACACTCACAGCCATTTCAGACCTGTCCTGGTTTCCCAGAATGATGATTTTAAAGGGATTGTCAGTGCCCTTAGGGCAGTAAGTGCAACACTGCTAAAGTGTTGGTAAGCAAACAGAGCTGCAGGAGAGATCCATGGGGTTTTTCAAACTAAAGTGAAATGAAACAGACTTGGTTTATCATCTCTTCCTACATAATGCACAATGGCAGCAAGCACAGATGGGCTCCTGCACACCCTTCATGCTGTTTCCCAAGTGTGTGTGGTGTTAAGAGCTCCCAAAATTTCTAAAACCCACACAGGAACAGAGCATGGAAGTCAAGTCACTGCAGCAGAGGACAGAAGGCAACAGCCCCTGTGTGCCCCATGGTCTCACCATATCACCCTCAGCCTCACTGTTCTTGTTCTCCCATCCAGCTCTTTAAGGACAAAACATGCAAAAGAAATCACCAAAAGGTTGCTTTAGTGCCACCCATGGTAAAAAGCCTCCGTTCATCTTTATCTTGAGGCTGCAGAGAGTCACAGCCTGGACTTTTCAGAGGGCAGAGTTTGGTAAAAGTCCTTGCTCAGGGGAGAGGAGTTGGGCTAAGCACAAACTTCAGCCCCACTGCCCCCATCCCCAGCTCCTGCTGCACTGGCACAAGAGGTTCCCTGCCTGTGTTTCCCTTCCCCTCACACTCATTAGCAAGGAAAACAGAGCTGGCAGCAATCCCAGCACTGCGTTTGCTAAATGGATCTATTAAAATGTAAACAGAGATCACGTTGCAGGGCATCATCATAAAACACCGTGGGTGACAGCTCAGCTGGTTCCCAAACACTGGCTGGGCTCTGCTGTGCTCCTCCTGCACATCCCAGTTCCAGCTCTCCTGACTCTTCCTCCTTTCTCCAAACATTTGCCCACTGGGTTTTTTGAAGGCTCATCATTATCTGTCAGTGCCCTGCAGCCTCACACCAACAGGAGCCTCGCTGCATCTCCAGCACATTTTGGAGCCCTACAATCTCTCTGAGCCTTTCTGCTTTAGGAAAACAGAAATTACTGTAATAAGGGCCTCCTCAGCGGCCCCTTGCCATCCCTTCAGAAGCCCTTGAGTTTGCAGTTTAGCATTGATGGAGCACAGGACAGGCCACACGGGTTACACCTGTCCTACTCCTGCCTGATACACATCTAGCAGGAGTTTTATCACCTCTTTGTCTGACTTCCAAATGAACCTTTTCCTGCTCTCTCCCCTGCTGGCCCTCCTCACTCTCCCCAGGGGCTCTCAGGAAACCACCAAGCCATTGCTTTATTCTCTTTTAAGAATCCTTTAAAATCGTGTGTTCATTCCCCTCCCTGCCAGCTAGTCTGCAAAAGCTTCACAGAAATGGGAAGGGGCTGGGGAAAGGTTGGGGGTTTCTGGTCTGATGACCTTGACTTGCATTGCTGCTGTTCTCATCTCCTTCCCCTTCCCTGAGTGGTTTATTCCCTCAGCACATCAGCTGTGTGCCCCTTGCCTCTCTGTCCTCTGGGGTTCCAGACCCCAAGCTTCAAATCTTTAAATTTACAAAATAAATTACCCCTGGTGATGACTTTATAAACTCCACAAGAGGCCAAAGCAGCAGCAGCAGAGAGGCAGGAGTTCTTGCTTCTGATCAGCTCTGGCACAGATTTCTTACGTGAAGCTGGGAAGGTTTTTGCCTCACTTTCCCTCTCTAAAACGAAAAATACAACATCCACCCCCTGTTTAAGACACTTAAAGGACAAGCTCTGTGGCAGGACAATCCACTGTTTATCCACAAAACACCACAGGCAGCATGTACGGAGCTGTTCATCCCTGCAGGAAAACCTTGGGCCCTGCTGGTCAAAATGAACACCACGAGCAGGTGGGAACACGTCAGAAAAAAGTTAGTGGCACTCAGAGAAGACTTTCCTAAGGAAGCTAAAGAGAGATGCTGTTTTGTATCATTTTCTAAAAGCTGATATAACATTTATCAATGGTTTTCAAGACTGTTCTGCTCATGAAATATATAGTAATTAAACCCTCCTGATGGAACAAAATGCATATTTTTTATATTAAAAAAAAATCTGTGCTTTTGGAAACCTAGATTCCATTTGGGTTCTAAAGTTTAGAGGTTTTAATTTCATTGCTTGAGAATAACTATGTAACATAACTTTAAAAATGAGCCAGTTTATTTTAGTTATACTGGAGATAGTGGCGGGGGGGAACCCAGCTTAAATCCTGTCTAAAATCTGGGAAAAATAAGCTTTGAGTGACAGAGGACCATTTTCTTCCAGGAGATTAGCAATAGTTTATTATTCCAAGTATATATTTAGACTATTCCACTTAACACAGTTGCTTTAATGTCAACCATGTTAAAACCTTTCTGATAGCTGTTGGCATTCATAAGTGATTCCAAGCTCCAAAAACTGTAGCAAAGTGCCTCTCAGACCAGCATCTGAGCAGGGCTGCTCACACCTGATCCCTCTGCACATTCCAACAGGGAACAGGGCAGGTGGGTACAATGCCCTGCACTTCCCACTCTTCTTTCAATATCCTCCATGAAGCCCCACAGCCAAAATGTCAGGGAGCAAGAGTGCTCTTGGAGCACTCAGTAACATTCTTGCAGTTTGGGATTAAAAATATTTCTTTTTAACAAACAGCATGTTTCCTGTTTCTTTGGTGCTGTCCCAGTGCTTGTGTGGTGAGCCAGGGAGGAGGAATTTTCCTGGTAACTCTCAGGTTCACCTTTGCCTAAAGAACAGAAATGGTTTGAGATCAGGAAGAGCAAGGCAGGGAATAGGAGGTTCTTAGAGATCACAGAACTACAGAATCATTGTGGCTGGAAGAGAGTTCTAAGATCATTGAGTCCAACCATCGACCCAGCACTGCCAAGGCCACCACTAAACCATGTCCCCAAGTGCCACATCTACACCTTTTTAATCCCTCCAGGGATGGCGACTCCCCCACCGCCCTGGACAGCCTGTTCCAATGCTTTACAACGTTTTTCTGTGAAGAATTTTTTTCTTACGTTCAATCTAAATCTCCCCAGGTCCAGTTTGAGGCCATTTCCTCTTATCCTGTTCCTGGTTCCCTGGGAGCAGAGTCCAGTCCCCACCTGGCTCCACCCTCCTGTCAGGGACTGGCAGAGAGTGACAGGTTCTCCAGGTTAAACACCCCCAGCTCCCTCAGCTGCTCCTCATCTGACTTGTGCTCCAGCTCCTTCCCCAGCTCCATTCCCTTCTCCAGACTCATTCCAGCCTCTCAGTGTCTTTCTTGCAGTGAGGGGCCAGAACTGGACACAGGGTTTGAGGTGTGCCCTCACCAGTGCCCAGCACAGGGGGACAGTCACTGCCCTGACAAAGACCAGGTGCCATTGGCCTTCTTGGCTACCTGGGTTCTGCAGTCTCAAGTGTCAGTTCAGTAACACTCTCTTTTTGTAGTAGGATGACACCAGATTGCACAGGAAGTTAAAGCACCTCTAAAAAAAACAGGGAAAAGAATGGGAAGGCACAAACCCAGCAACAACTGCTCTCAGCTCCTGCTCCTCTAGGCCAGCCACACGTGCAGGATTTATTCTCCTGGACCTTGGATTCTGACCCAGCAGAATGCTCTGGTTTGCACCCACATGAGCTGTGTAGAGCTCCTTGTGGCCTTTCTCCCCTGAGCTCCTGAGCATGGTCCAGGTGGAAACGCAGGATCCACACGGAAAAGCTGCGCCGTGGCTGAACTCGCCCGGCGGGGTGGAAAACACGTTAAGGACTGGAGGGGTTTTGTATTTTGCAAACAAAAGGAAGTTCATTTCCTTTATTAGCTCACCATAGCACTATGTGCAAAAACACGCCTGGAGCTCTTGAAATACCTTCACTAATTTCTGCATCTACCAAATTTATTTATAGAGCCATCTGGAAAACACTGGCTCTTCATTTACAAGATACTGTGGAGCTTTTTGGAATTGTTGCAGCAACAAAACTCTTTAAAAACACCCCCACCTACAGAAATTGTCAACTATAATCAAATCTCAGGAATTTTTTTGTGTGTCTGTGTCTTTAAAGAGTATTGACAAGACAGTTAAAACTGCTGTATTAATGCATAAATAGGTAATTCTCCACATGCTAATTTTGCCATGCTAGTAAATATATTAAATGTGGCTATAATAAATCAGCAAATGGTTCTAATACACACCCCTGTAAGAAACCACAAATACTTCAGCTATGTCTCGTTTAAATGCAGTCCTGGGGCATTCTAACAGTTTAGAAAATAAATGGGAGCAAATTTTTCTATGAAATAGAATGAACCTGCTGTCTTAGAACATCTGAAACAAAAGCAAGGTGAAGCCTGGGAGACAGGAGTGTCCTGGCTGGCAGGTGGGGACAAGAGAGGGAAGAGCAGCTCTCACCCCCTGCACATGGCCCAGAGCTCACCCAGAACAGCTGAGTTACAGCTCACTCACTGTCTAGGCATCCTGGCAATAAACCACAACAGAAATGTTAAAATAATAACACTATTAAGAATAAATAAGGATTTGGGCTTATTTTAGCCAAAATGTTTTAACAAAGCGCCACTATTCATTCCTTGGCATGTGCTGGGATGCCTGTGTGCTCCTTTTACTACATTCCTGAATTGCCTTCATGCTTTTTCCTGTTTGCAACGGTTAGGACTCCATGAATTCAACCCAACTGTAAGAATTAATTCCAAAAATGATTTAATCTACCAGTGGCTTTAACAGCACACACATCTGGAAAGCTACACAAGATCTTTATTAGTGCCATGTTGATGGGTTGCTATCTCAAGGTGTCCTCCTGACGCATCATTACGTGTCTTCATTTAGCAAAACAAGATTGTTTTCTAAAAGGCTCATTCCTCCCTAATAAACACTAGGCTGCCCAGTGCTGGCCTCAGCCAGTCTGTGGTTTTTGGGGTGTAAAGCACAATCACCATCCTAACTGACCCAAGGAACATCCCCTTGTTTATCCTGATCCATCATGTACCAGTCCTAAACTGAGATAATTCACCCAGATCATTGCTAGAGTGAAGCCCTGAGCCTTCCTTCTTCAAATTATGCCCAAATTACTGTTTGAAAACACTGCACTCTGCTTTCTCTAAATGCCTGAGTGAAAAACCTTTCAAGGAACCTTTGAGATCTCCTTGTACTAGTCAGAGGTCCCAACAGAAAAGTGTGTCAGCCTCAGTTTCTTCAAGACATGTCAGTCTACCTTTCTGCCTTCATTTTTCATGTATCTGCATTTCTGAAATCAAAGACAAAAATCAGAACCACTGTGCTTGGTCTATGGGCATTGCTCTCCAGAAGTCCCAGTAAAAGTTAAGGGAGCCACTTCCAGCTGTTTGGCCTGCTATTTATTAAAATAAATTCAATTTCTTTTAATCTGGACCTGAAGTAGTGAGGGCTGGCATACATTGTATTTCCAGGTACTCAATTACTTTAAAAATTAAGAAGTGCTATATTAAAAATATCCAGAAAACTGGACTCTCAGTCTCTAAAACTGCTTCAGTTTTTATCTAATATACTCTCCAAATTAGTAATATCAAATGTATTACCTGGGATGCAACAGTCCTTCAGTGCCCTACTGTGTGTTTTGAGTTATTGGACCTTCTTTTTTCCCCACTTTTAGGACATTTCTCCAAATTATTATTTTAAATCACCACTGAGAGCTCTCCTGAACTCCTCCCAGCATTTCTCACTGCCAGTTCTGAGTTCCTGCAGCCACAGGCTGCTCAAGTACCACCTTTATGGGATTGGAGCTCCATCAAATCTTAAGTCAGAGCACGAGAGAGTAAGACTGAAATTGCTATTCAAAATGTAATCTATTCCCTTAAAAATATTGGTGCCAAGATTGCAGAAGAGTATACAGAATAGTATTTTCTGACATTCCATTTCCAGAAAGGTAGATAACTTTCAAAATATAGATTTCAAAGTATCCAAAGACACGAGGAGGAAGGCTGGAAGAAACACATGTGTAGAAATCCCAGCAGCACAGAACAGCCTGTCAGGAAGCTGAGGCCACGCCTGCAGTGGCAGCAACTGCAGGCAACACCTCTCCCCTGAGCCAACAGACCTGTGCCAGGTCACAACTGGTGCAGAAGAAGGAAACAGAAACCAAGAAGTTATCAGAGATCCTCAGAATTGGTCGATAGGTCATCAGCAAATAACTCTGCTAAGGAAGCAGGGAGCTGTATAATCACCCCAGCTGCAAGTTCACAGACTGAATTGCTGCCTTTAGCTCTCATCTCCACACCAACTCCTGCCCTCCTGTTTTTTCATGATACTTGGAATCCCCAAATCCATTGGCTCCTGCAGAGCAGGGAGAGCAAAAGTGGCTCAACCAGTGGCTCTGCTCACTGCTCCTGGAAGTAAAGAACACCCAGCCCTGGTGAGTGAACACCTTCTGCTTCTCACACGCTTCACTGCCAAATCACACAGACAATCTCACAGACAAACTCCATCTCACAGACAAAAAGGAACTGGCTTTTATGCTTAAAGGGTGTTTATGTCTTGCATAATTTATTTGAGGTCCTATCCTGCTTCCATCAAGCTCAAGAATAAGCTCTTACATGTATTTCAAAAGGTAGAGGGTCCAGCTCCTTATCAAGGAGCTTCCCTGGAGAGATGCCCTGTCAGAGGGTCAGCTGGGACCAACCCTTTTCTTCCCTCTCTGCTTCCCACTCTCCATTTGGTGTGGTGTGGAAGTGCACAATCCAGCAGATCATGCCCAGGGCAGGAGAGCTCCCAGAGGAAAGGAACAGGACTCATCTCTTCAGAAAAGCAGGTGCCAATACAACTTTCCACTACTCTGTCCAAAAAGAGACCAAGAAGCCAAACAACAGGAGACCATTTTGAAGAGGTGAAGAGAAAAAACACCAAATTAACCACAGCAAATGCAGATGATCTTTAGGAGATGGGCAAGTGTGTCAGTTCTTTCAGGAGTACAACAGCTTTGCTGATGGACTGACAGTGCAATTAACTGCATCCATACCCAACCCCTCTTGACAGAAGGGAGCCTCTCCCCAAAACACAAATATTTAAGGGTGAGTGCCAGGAGGATGGGACCAGGCACTTTTCAGTGACAGGACAAGGGGCAATGGGCAAAAACTGATGCACAGGAAGTTCCACCTGAATATGAGGAAAAACTTGTTATTGTGAGGGTGGCAGAGCACTGGAATGGCTGCCCAGAGAGGTTGTGGAGTCTCTTGGAGATACTCAAACCCTGCCTGAACACAATCCTGTGCAACCTGCTCTAGGTGAACCTGCTCGAGCAGGGGGTTGCACCAGATGATCTCCAGAGGTCCCTTCCAACCCCAACCAGTCAGGATCCTGTAAAACACAAGATGCAGCTCCAGGAGTGTGCAGGGGCTGAGTCAGCACTTCCCATGACAAAATGCACTGCTTCACACAACACTGACCTACAGAGCAACAGCACAGCAGGAGCCAAGAGAAAGCTGTCATTTGGAACGGTGTAAAGCTTGCACTTTGTGTCTTTAAAATATTTTACTGTATCAGCTTCTCTGCTAAGGGATATTTGAATGTAGATATGCAGTTTGAATACACAGGACATGTGCCATATACAATCTGACCACAGAATAGCTTCTGGCTGGCAACTGGCTAAATATATTCCACCCAGAAATGAATTCACAACTTTAGATTTGTCAAATAATTTCCACCTCAACTCCAAAGTGTGGGTAAAATCCTACACTCAAGTAATTGATGAAGTTATCCACAGACTATGGGATGTCATCTTTTACTTGAAAAACAGTGATGAGCATGCAAGTACTGCACTTTAATTACAGAGACAAGAGAGAGAAACAAAGAGTACATTTCAGGACATGCCAAATGCAAGTAAGTTAATTTTCATGTGTTTACAGCAGGATAATCTGCTGCTCAGATACATCGTACAGCAGGTTTACTATGAATTCTGAATAAAAATGGGCACTGTTTTTTGCATTTAAGTAGTCTATCTGGATTTCTGCTTTTCATTTACTGGAACAAATCTGATACTGCTTCCGGAATGAAAGCTTCCCCTGGGGTTAAACAATTGACACAGTGATGATTTCCAAAAGCTACTTGCACATAGCTTTAATGACGTAAGGTTTATTAAGGTCAGGGCTGGACTCCTGCAAGGCCTTTGACACAGTCCCCTCCTGCATCCTTCTGAACTTCTCTCTGGAGAGAGATGGATTTGATGATGGGCTGTTGGGTGGATGAGGAACTGGCTGGGTGGTCACATCCAGAGGGTAATGGTCACCAGCTCAGTGTCCAGACAGAGGTCAGGGGTCCGTACTGGGACCAGCACTGTTTAATTAATGGCACACACAGAGGGATCCAGTGCAGCCTCAGCAAATTAGCAGAGGGCACCAAGCCCAGAGGTGCTGCTGACACTCCTGAAGGATGAGATGCCATCCAGAAGGACCTGCACAAGCTCAAGAAGTGGTACCACAGGAATCTCATGAGGCTGAACAAGTGCTGGTGCTGCACCTGGGTCAGGGCAGCCCTCGGTATCAGTCCAGGCTGGGGATGAAGGGATCCAGAGCAGCCCCACCAAGAAGGACTCAGGGCTGCTGCTGGAGAGGCTGGCCAGGAGCTGGCAGTGTGTGCCTGCAGCCCAGGAAGCAAATCCCATCCTGGGCTGCACCCCCAGCAGTGTGGGGAGTAGGGCCAGGCAGAGCCCTGCTGAGAGCCCACCTGCAGTGCTGCATCCAGCTCTGGGACTCCCAGCACAGCAGAGATGGTTCAAAGGAGGCCACAGAGATGCTCAGAGGGCTGGAGCACCTCTGCTGTGAACAGAGGCAGCCTGGAGAAGAGAAGGCTCTGGACAGACTTTATTGCAATCCTTCAATACCTGAAGGGGGCCTATGGAAAAGATGGGGACAAATGTTTTAGCAGACCCTGCTGGGATGGGACAAGGGGTAAAGGTTTTGAACTGAGAGGGTAGATTCAGGTTATACATAAGGAAGACCTTTTTCACAATGAGGGTGGTAAAACACTGGCACAGATTGCCCAGAGAGGTGGTGGATGCCCCATCCCTGGAAACATTCCTGGTCAGGTTGGATGGGGCTCTGAGGAACCTGGCTGAAGATGTCCCTTCTCCTTGCAGAGGGGTTGGACTAAATGGCCTTTAAAGGTCCCTGCCAACCCAAACCATTCTGTGATTCCATGATTCACAGTTTCTTACCAATGCTGAAGCCAACTTGGAGATGTCAAAATTAACCCAAGAGATTAAATACTGTTGGACAAGTTAACCTGATTTTGAGTCTATTATTATTTATGTGATCCTTGAATCTACATGGATTCTGCCTGTGCTCTGTGGTCTATGAAATAGTGTCTGCAACCTACAGAAGCAAGCAGTGCTAACTATTTGTTCACATGTGGTTTCCATCTATGTTTATTTTGTGGGTATTAACCTGAAATTAAGTTCAACACAAAAGAAAAAGAGGAACAACAAAACTGAGTATTTTCAGAGGCAACACAAGCCTCAGTCTCGTGACAGCTGCTGTGCCTTTGCAGAATTTTAAGATACAGACACACTTTTTTTCCCTTCTGCTGCTATTTCTGTTATGCACGTAAAAGGGAGAAATCAGCCTCCCAGAGAAAATAATGGCTTCAGCTGTGACTGATACAGAACAAATCAATATCCACCTAATCCAGAAACAAGACAACAAGCACAGGTTGCATAGTGCAAACTCTTCAGTCCCAGAACTCCCACCTCTGCTGCTTTAATTCAGAGGCAGCTGGCACAGCACACTGGAATTCCACTCAGCAGACACTTGAAAGCAAGTGGGGCAACCACAAACTCCTTCTCTGTGCATTTCTCTACGTGCACACAAACCTGTCTTCAAGAAATCAAGCATGAGACAGACCCAATGACTTTACTCCAATTAATGTGTCAAGATACCAGGGAAAGAGTGGATAAACATCTAAAAAGCAACTTATACACTGTACCTGCAATGAAATAGGTCTCAGAATCATCCTTCAGTCCCCCACCCCCAATTTGGCACTGAACCAAATCAGGTCCATGAGGGCTTTACAGTGAATTCAGAGTCTGAAGCTCTTGGTCCACTCAGTTACACAACAGGCAAAAAAACAGTGCCCTGGGATAATAAATCTTGAGAGGGCACATGATCCAGGTGCATCATAGCCCTGACACTCACTGCCCACCTCATCTCAAAATAGCACAATGTAATCTGGAAAGCATCAGATAAGGATGTTGGGGACAACATGAATTTAACACAAGTGACAAAAAAGAGTGTAGAGAGCTGTGATTTTCAAATTGAAGCTGCACTTTTAAATAACCAGCAGTAACAAAACCAAGTGAATCATCTTACTTATCACCAACAGGCAAATCCAAACCAACAATGGATTCACTGTTGTGGCTAAAGGGTATTAACAGTTTGTGAAAAATCATGTGGAAACTCGATACTTGTGGTTGAAAAGGATTCAATTCCAGAGATGATTCAGGCATCTTCAGCACAGCTGTAACCACACACTAGAGTACGTTCTGTACCTCAGAAACTGTTTCTAAACTCCAGGATAATCTTCTAAACCTGATGTTCAGGAGTTGTTCTGAAAGAATTGCCCATCCACCCTCAAGAGAAAAAAAAGAAACCCAACCCCTCTTAAATCCTCTGCCAGCTAATCTGTAAGACAGCAATTCTTAAATACTTTGGTTCTGGTTTCAGTTGTAGTGCACATCTGTAACTACAGCCTAAATACCAACACCATTTGCCTGCAGTGCTCCTGGGAAGGCTGGAGGTGAGAGTGTGTGCAGAGCCAGGAGCACAGGCTGGAGTCTGCCAGCAAAGCAGAATAAGCATGAAGTCTCACCCATTTTACAAGTACAGGGCTGATTTTGCACTCAATGGGTATTTGGTGGAATAATAAAACAAAGCTCTCCTGGGGAGATGTCCAAACATGTCCTTCTTAAAGGACCCAGCCAACCTCTAAAAGGTTTTGGTAAAGTCTCCTCACATCAGTCTCTTCCTCCATAACTCTAAAGGCAGTGTTCATTTTTGGGTTTCAGCATCCCACTGAGCATGTGATACCAGTTTCTTTCAAATCAGGGTTTGTAATTACACCCATCAATTTCTCCAACCCACCAAAGATCTCCCCAGTCTTCCAGGTGCACTTAGGAGGAGAGAATGAAGCTGCTTGCAAAATTCTTGGGTATTTTCATGCAGGAAATAATGCCAGTTGAACAGTTCTCATACTCATACAAATTAGCTGCTGTTTGGTTGAATACATTCATATCTGCTATGAAAAAGATGGCTCTATCAGCTGCTTCTTTATGAGCTTGTTCTAAACCAGTGATGTGACAGTGCAAAACTACTTATTTTCTGTTTCATCAAGAAGTAATTCCTTCAGGCATTAAGATGTGACATAAAATCTTTTACTAAATTGAGCAATTTCATTAAGTTTTCTGTGAAGAAAGCAGAATACAGCATGGAATACAAAAGCTGTTGAAATGTGCCAGGGGACTATCATTGGGAAGGTAACAAACTATGCAAGCCATAGGCCTGTATTACACATTTAAAACATTGTCTGAGACATTAAATAACCACAGAAACAGTTTTATATAATATGATTTAGCATCTGTTGCTCAAAAACTCAGGAGCAAACATATATTCTTGTCTGATTAATATTAGCAACTTCAAAAAAAAATAAAAGGCATTCTTCTGATGACTGAAATACATTCCCAGGGGGAATTCAAGCACCACAGTTCTTTCCACAGAAAACCTCCAAATAAAACACGGCCAAGTATTGCCTAGAGAGATTAAACACCAGGAAAGCTCTACACAGCAGAGATTCTCACTTCAGGCAATTCACTTTTTCCTGCTTTTGAGGGAGGTGTTGTGAACTCTCACTCTCTTCTGCACGGAAGAAGAGATCTTCAGAGATGCTTTCTTTGTGAGGGACCTTTCCACAGCCCCAGGTTTCCATAGCAACAGCTGAGCATCCTCTCCACCCGTCAGCAGAGACTCATCCGTGGGGCTCCAGCAGAAGGAGCGGACGGTGGCCGAGTGTCCCCCACACAGGGTCCCCACCAGGCTCAGGCCATCGGTGCCACAGCTGATCAGGTGGATGTCTCCTGTGGAAGTTCCCCCAATCAAGAAGAGTTTTCCTGCCTTTTCGTGGTACAAGCCACCCACCAGGTAATGCAGGCCGTGGTTTTCAGTACAGACTGACTCTCTGACATCCAGAACGTGCAGCAGGGTTATTGGCTCCTCGGTGTCCAGCTGAGCCATGTCCCACCAGCAGAACCCCTCATCGTGTGTCACGCAATAGACCTGTTTGTAATCTTCCCCAGACCAGCCAAGAGAACTCACTGATGAATCTGAATTGCAAGTTGATATCAAAGCATCATCTTCGTTATCCTTGTTGATGTCAAACACATTCACCAAGCCATCGGTCGACCCAGACACTACCAAATTGGGTTCATTGGGATGAAAACAGATTTTGGTGATGTCATCATTGTGACTTTCAGAATAGACTCCCAAGGGCTCTTTAGTGGCACTGGCACAGTCTGTAATGCCTCTTGCATCCCAAAACACCAGAAACGTGTCCTTTTCAACTTTCTCCGTTCCGGCGCAAACGATGAGGTCGCTGCAGCTGACGTCGAAGCTGATGAAGACGTTGGAAGGGTAACCACTGAACACCTGCACGGGCTTCTGCGTGGCCGAGCGCACGTCCCAGCAGTTCACGGTGCCCTGGCTGCAGGCTGAGAACACCACGCCGTCGCACGTGTGCGCAAACCTGACCCCGCTGAGGACCCCGCCGCGGCCGCGGTATTCCCGCAGGAAGCGCAGCGTCTCCCTGTCGTACACCCTGATGGATTCGTTGGAGCAGGAAACGGCCACCAAGCGGCTGCTCCCGGGCTGGGCAGCTCTGGAGGTGTGGATGTCCAGCAGGTAGGCGGGTTCCTCGCTGGGCACGCAGCGCCTGGCTATGCGCAGCCCCGCCAGCTGCTCCTCCACCTTCTCCACTGCCGTCATCTCCCCAGCCTCGCCAGAAACCTGCAACAAATAAAAGCCAAGGAGAGCTTTAATTAAAACATTCTTCAACAGTGTTAGCTTTAAAAAGACTTACAAGGAAGCATCTTGTGCAGAGGGGATGCACGGAGCTAAAATTCAATTATCCCGATGTTCTCCCCACCACAACTTCATTCACAGGAACACAGGACAGGAAAGGACTCCCTGATTCAAGGAGTTCAGTCCCTCGTGTCTGTAAGCACTACACCAGATAATCCCCTTAACAGATTAAACAGTCTATCTGGGAATCCTGGGAAAGTCACTTAGCTAAATTTGCTTTATTATTTTTATAAAGTAACGTGATGTTCTCCACAAGTGGAAACAAAATGAAGTCATCCCCTCTACCTGAGGAGAATTGAGTTTTTTTCTAGGAAGCACAGCCCACAAACAGCTGCATCACTACAACTGCAGAAGATTTCTTCAGTGAACTCCTGTGCTGAGGGACGTGCACAGGGCAGGCAGAGAACAAGACCAAAATGACACAGCACTACAGCCTGAAATGGCCTGGTGAGGTAATTTTACAAGTATTTAGGTGGCCAATGACGCACAGAAACACCTGCCAGGGTATCAGGGACCACCTAAACAGGCAATGTGACCTGTGGAATTCACTGCAATTAAGCACCTCAGTGTTTTCTGAGCATCCTGTAAAACCACAGAACACAGGCTTTTAGTGGAGCTGATAAAAATCTTCCCTTCAGAGGCAATTCCTCTCTGGCACTACTGAACCCTTCTAGAAACCCAAACTATTTCAGCAATACACACAAATGCAAACTTTACCCAGCAAAACCAAAATTAAACAAAATTCTCTTGGATTCTCTCACAGATTCACTTTGAAAATATGCCCTAAAAAAAAGGAAAAACATACTTTTCCTTTCTATAACACAAAAGAAAATTCTATTCTGTAATTGCAGTAAAGACTCCATCAATTCAGAGTGAGGAAAAGCACAGCAGCATTTACATTTTAAAGAGATATTTGCAATGGTTTTAGTGGTTCACAAACTACAACCATTTTTTAAAGGAAGATGTAGGTATGTTATTACAGTCATCCACTCCTGTCAAAAATACAGGTTCAATGAGACCACTATTCTGTGTTTAAAAAGAATCCAAACCCAAACATTCAGGGAATCACAGCAGGTTTCAAGGGGTCAACACTCCAGTGATTTCTCACTGGTACTGATATTTCCTTAAGGTTTGGACCAGCAGCCAATCCCAGGTACCATATGCATGAAATGATCCTTAAAAAAAAAAAAAATCCAAAGAGAAATGGAATAAAAATCAGGCAGACACAGAATGTGAGAAAATATTCTCATGCCTTCCCAGCTGTTCTATCATCAATTTTTCTGCAAATTCTCCAGGCTGGATTTTTAGGGGCGGAATGTGCAAGTTTCCATGTATTACTGGCTTTAGTTGCAATTATTTTAATTGCCCATGAGAGACCAAAAACAAAGGAAAAGTTGCTATGACAAAGCTGCATTCTGCTTTTTTTTCCTTTTTCTTGGCGTTGTTTGTGGTTTCAGGGGTTTGCTTTCCCTCCTCTGGTTTGGTGTACACAAATATTCACGACACCATGTGACAAACCAGCAAATTCTTAAAAAACAGCTTAAGCAGACACACATAAAAACTTAATTCCCAAGTCACAAATAATCTCACTAAGCGATTTGCCTCAGTAATATCCTGACAATGAGGTCCCCAGGTTAATCTTCTACATCAAAGCAACCTTTCAGAGCACATCTACCAGTCATTCTTGCCATAAAATGCAGACATCCTGTGGAAACTCCTTCCCCCTCCGAAGCAAAGAAGTTCAACGTGTTTTCTGGCATTACCCTGTGCACAACCTACCCACAGAACTTGTTCCTTCCTTACTTTTCTGGGTATGTCCTCAAATGAAACAAGCTTTTACTAGAACTATTACATAAAGCCAACTGCTCTCAAACGCTGTTTGCTACGCTGCTTAAACACAAAACTGTTAAACAGCCATGCAAATGAATAATATTAACTGAAGAAATAAAATATTTTTAACATTATTAATTAGGAAAACTGCTTAATTCAATTTACTGAAGAATTACAATGGAAGCTTCTATCTAAATAGAGTTTCAAACACACATGCTTGAGGGTGAAGAAAGGAGTTTTCGTAAACCAGCTCTCCTGCAGTGCTATGGTTACTAAAAAAATCTAGTTCTCTCTGTAAATTTCTGGTAAGAAAAATATAGTTTTCCAAGCTGACCTGAATTTTAAGCTCTAAATATTCAGACTTTGTCGACTCAAAAGGCCAAATAAACCCAAACAGACATGTTCCTGACAAATGTCATCCATTTGGAAGGCAAGCTGCATTTGTTTAAATATTACTGACAATGACAGAGAGTATCTTTCAATAAGCAGTTTCTACAACACTCATGTCAGAGCTTTTACTGCTGGGGAAGGTGAGGGAACTCTGCAAGTACCCAGCAGTTGTAAAAAGCCAGAGTCTGCAAAAGGAGGTTCATTCAGTTTTAATAATATTTTCTGGGAAATAAAATTAGCAACAACTCATAAGCTTTTGCCCAGAATGACTTAACTACAGCTATTCTGAAATACCAGAAAATGATGTTCATGTTTTCAGACAGAAATGCAATTTCTACCATCAGGAAGGTGAAGGTTCAATTCTATTTCCACTGCAACAACTCAGGTTTGTGTTCGATGGCAGCCAGGTTTTTGCTAAAAACTCAGTAAAATGTCTGCTTTAGCAAGAAAGTCTTCAGACTATTATGAAATTGTGATTGAAGGTTATATAAACAATTCATGCTCAAACTTCAGGGTGTAGCTGCCAGCCCTTCCTTTTCAGAAGGGGAAGTCACTGTTGTATTTTGATGGGAAAGTTTAAATGGCAGGAATAGGATCTGTGTTAAATTTATGAGACAAATAGGAAACAATGGTCTTCCAAACACAATAGAAGATAACTAAGCACTGGACTGCAGCCACCTACAGAGCACATGGTCCTCTGCACTGAAGCACTTTCGGTTCCTTAAGTTCAACAACAGAGGTATCTGTTTTCCAAAGAATCCTTTGGCAAAATCAGAGTCTTTGAAATGTTTGGGACACAGCACAACAGCCAGTTGTGATGATCAGAGAGGAGAACTGCTCATGTTTGTATGACAAACTCTCTGACACAAAGACTTGTACCAACAGCTTGCTCTGGGACTACTCCAGTCTCAGAAAAAAATCACAGAGAGCACTGGCAAAAAGCTCTTCCTTCCCAATGGATCCTCCTCTGCTCAGAATGTGAGTTAATGCATTAAATTCAGGTTTTTCACTTTCTCCAGCAAAGACACCCACAGTCTGGATCTATAGTCTCAACACTGACAAAATCCAGGGGATGTCAAGGTGCCAGGAAACCCCCACCACTGGGATGATACATGAGCACCTGGCTGAAGGTGTCTGGCTCTGGCCAGTCACTTGTGCCTGACACAGAGGTGCAATCCCATCCTTAGGGATCACCATTCCTTATGTGGAACAGCTGAATCTTTCAGCTGCATCCACACCTGCGCCCCCCGAGCCAGGAAAAACCACCTTTTATAAATTAAACATGAAACTTCTATGTTATTATATCTAGACTTGGAACTACACCCAGGTGATCTGTTCTATGAATTAAGTACACACTTACATGCAACCCCTGCACATCTCCTGGATACCACAACTACCAGAAACAATAAGCTTCTGGAAAGACACTCAAAACTCATTACATTTTGGGAACTCAGAATAAATACCATTCTCTGAAATAACCTAAAATATTTTTGCCTCTAGGGCATCCTACAAGGCTCCTTTATAAAAGAAATAAACTCAGTGTTTAGAACAGAAGGCACGAAGTGGAAGTGATGCCAAAGAGGCAGGACAGGATTTTCAGATGCCTTTGTTATGTGTTTTTTACTGGTGGAGTGTGGAAACAACCACACAGCAAGACTAGAAGCAAACAGCTGTGCTAAAGGCAGCCCTTTCCAATGGTGGAGAAATGAAAAGCAAGCACCTATCTGCACAAACTATACTTAACATTGTCCCAGCACTTGCTGCTGTGCTGTTTGTGTAGCATTCTAATCGTTGCAGCTTCAGTTCAAGCCAACAGGCTCATCAGTCCTCTTCAATCCAGAACATTTTTCAAAAGATAAACCAGCAAATCATAAGTTATTTCCCTTTTCCTTTGAGTGGTGTACAGAAGATGCTGCCAAGTTGCATAGTTCTCCTTTCCAAAAGGGAATGTTAGCTCAAAAATATACAGAAATACAAATTTTCCTTTGAAAAATACTGGGAAAAATGGCACATTTTCAAAGATTTAATCACTAACGTAACAGTAACTTATGAGTAGGACGGTAGAAACACGTAATAAAAATGAAAAGGACCTGTAGTTCTGGCAATCTTCTCTGCAGAGGTCAAATACCAAAAATAGCAAGGGATCTGAACAGCAGCAGATGAAATCTTGCACTGTTCTTTCCTACTATAAACAATACAAACAGATCCTCCCTTTATTTTCACAATTATTACAAGTTCCAGAGCAGGCTGAGAACAAACCCAGAGCTCTGGGCAGCAGGAGGCAGCTCATGCATGCACAGGACATGTGGTTTGCATTTGGGAGCAGAGCTGCCAAGGCAGGGAGAGCACATCAGAGCTGCACTGCCCCAGTGCAGGGAGAACACACCAGTGCTGCACTGCCCCAGTGCAGGGAGAACACACCAGTGCTGCACTGCCTCAGTGCAGGGAGAACACACCAGAGCTGCACTGCCCCAGTGCAGGGAGAACACACCAGAGCTGCACTGCCCCAGTGCAGGGAGAACATATCAGTGCTGCACTGCCCCAGTGCAGGGAGAACACACCAGTGCTGCACCTCCCCAGTGCAGGGAGAACACACCAGTGCTGCACCTCTCCAGTGCAGGGAGAACACACCAGTGCTGCACTGCCCCAGTGCAGGGAGAACACACCAGTGCTGCACTGCCCCAGTGCAGGGAGAACACACCAGTGCTGCACCTCCCCAGTGCAGGGAGAACACATCAGTGCTGCACTGCCCCAGTGCAGGGAGAACACACCAGTGCTGCACTGCCCCAGTGCAGGGACAGAACACATCAGTGCTGCACTGCCCCAGTGCAGCAGCCTGCAGAGACCTCTCCTCACTGGCACCCCTCCCCAGCAGAAGCCAGCCCAGCACATGGCCTGAGCTCAGAGGGGAAGCACAAAACACCCCTCAGGAAGGCTCCGTTTCTCCAGCACACACTCTCCCATAGCTGGGTTTGTTGTTTCACCCAAGCAGAGGGAGAAGGGGTTTTTCCAGCATTCCCATAAAGCCTGCTGAAGGCAAAGAGCATTTAGTCATCAGGCAGGAAGGGAATAAAATGCACAAGAGGCTATGCTAAAGTGCAGAGACAAGATGTAACTGCCAAGAGAATTATTTCATCCTCTCCAATCAGCTACATCTCGCTTCCAAATGTAAGGCACAGTCAGAAAGAAGTTCCATGTAATTCTTCATTTGCAATACAGAGAAAATTGCATCAGCAGAACAGAAAGGAGGAAAAAGATAAAACACAAAGTCTATGGGAAGATAAAAAAAATTAGGTCTACCAAGCTACTTGCCTTTCATGAAATCAATTCGTGCCCTCCCACCAGGACTGAGCTTTGGGGTACAATCCTGTTTAGCAATGGAGAGAGGAGCTGTAGGTGGGAGAGAGAACCAAGGAAATGGCCTTAAACAGCATTGGCTGGAGGGAAAAAGTAAGAGTCAGAGGTAGGAGAGAATAAAGGGAAAAAGGCCCAGGTGCTCAGTGCTTTGGGATTTAATAATTAAAAAAAAAAAAAATTAAATGGAAACTACAACTGTTCTGAATTCATCTTTTGGGGACATAAGCAAATGTTCACATCAATGAAGAAACAAAACCTCTTTTGAATATTATACTGGACGTCTATAGAGAGAGAATGCAAAAACAACTTCTGAATTAGATCAAGCATAGCTTTAAGTGCATAGACCACAAAAACCATACAGTGACTATTTTCATCAAAAGAAAACTTTCAGATTTTTTTTTTGTGTAAGATTCTGCATTCAAACTAAAAAGACCTATCCTGATTTTCCATCCAACACTGGAAAATATGGTGGAGATCTACAGAGATCTAGAGAACTAGAACATTTAGGCATGCCTTCAGGTCCAAAGTGCAATGAATTAACATTCAAGCTTGAAGTAATTGAAAGCCTATTGACAGAAATGCATGAACCAAAGAGAATATCAGATGACCAATTGAAAAAGTGTAGAATAATCCAATGTACAATTAAAAAACTCAAATAAGCTAGAAAGCACTTACAAAACAATAGAAGTGCCAAATTACAAATTTTGGCTTCAAAATTAAGGCAAATTTATTAAAATATGATGCTCAGATTGCTAACCTACCTTCTCTAGAACAATTTAGAAGACCCTGAGATAAACATGGGAAGCAGTTTCTAAATACTCTAAGAACCTGTGTAAAACAATAATTCAAACACATTTGAGAATATCCCTTTTTCAATCTTCTCTTTTCATCCAATCCCATGCCTGTGACACAGACCTACTAACAGAGGAGCCACAAAGGAAGCTGTCCCTGAAATCCCACTCTGCCATGAGCAGTTGGACCCAACCTGCCTGTGAGGGGGAGCTTTCCTTGACCCCACCAGGCAGAGGATGTGACTGCATCCAGGTGTGGGTCAGGTGGTCATCCAATAAAGGAGTAATAAGAGGATAAGAGATGCTCTATTTTGCTCTCATGGCTATTCTCAGATCAAGCTGCAGCAGAAGCAATCCTATTTCATAAAGGCAGGTCTGAAAGAGTCCCAGGCAAAGGGTAAATTACAGAAAGAGATGCTGCAATTGGGCTATTTGTATTCTAAATTCTATTATGTTTTCTTCTTTTATTTTCTGGCAAAGAATACTGTATTTAAAGACACTCTGAAAGCTCATCTATGCCTAAAGTGCACTCTCAGAAGCCTCTGAACAGGTGAACAACAAATGCTACATCCTCAGGTGGATTCTGGAGAACAGGGAAACTGTCCTAGTGCTGGGCCCTGGCTTTTGCACTGAGACATGGGGGTCAAAGATGAGGCTTGTGCCTGTTGCCTGTAATGGAACCACAGCTATCCTGCCAGTCTGCTGCAAACCTTGAAGAGAATCCAAGTCTCAGCCTTCTGCACTTGTGCTTATCTCATCAGACCACAGCCACCACAGAAAAGTCATTTCCTTTCTCCTGTGAGCACCTCCCACCGAACACATCACACCGAGATGACTTCTTGTAACCACAAACACAGGAAAGAGGATCCAGGACTAATCAGCCTCTCAAATAACAGACAGCCACAGCTGCTGGAAATCAAACATGGAGCTACAATGGTCACCTGCATGTAGCATTAAGTTTTGGTCCATTCACACTTCAACACAGCAGCCATGAGCAGCTCAGAGGAGGTTCGTGCTCACCAACACCATTTTCCTTTGTGAAGAGGTCCAACAGCTTTGCTGTCTGACTTGGCACTAGAGCTAGGCACTGAGATGGTCATCTCAAATCAGACAGAAATAAAGTATTTATCTAAGTGGATTTGAACAAGAGCCTGGCCTACAAACACTTCCCAGTCCTGACTGTGGCAGAACAGCTTGCTGAGCAATTCCCAGAAAGGGCCAACATTCACTCCTCACTTTTCCAATCAGTGAAACAAGGACAGTGTTTGCCCAATTCACAATCCTTGTACACACAAACATTAGTGAGTACATTCAGCAGCACACTCATACACAAAAAACCTTGTTCTCAATGTCTACACTACAAGACACAATGCAGAAGTCACTGTGACACCGTGGTGCACCTGCAAATTCCACAATCAGAAAGTGCCCTGATGCCCTTTCAAGTCTGGGATTACAAGAAAGGACTCCAAGGGTGATGATTTTCAGGGCCATTTTAAGCTGAACAAAACACCACATGAACGGGCAACACCAATGATCCACCCTACAGGGAAAGGTGAAAGGAAAAAATTACTTACACAGCTGCATGAATAATTTAGTGACTCTGAAACAACACCATTTATTTCCTTCAATTCAGACACTGCCACTTACTACCAGCATCCTCATATAGAAGAAAACTGGAAATAAGTAAGAGTCTTCCCAAAGATTAATAAAACTTGCTGAAATTCTTCCAAAGAATTTATTTCTACACCACAGGAAGCCTGGGAAATTTCAGCCTGAATTTAGCAGCAACCATAATAAAAGGATATAAAGAAACTTTGCTGTAATTGGAAAAAGAGCTTCTACTACCACACACTGGTGCCAAAATACCTACAATGACATAAAGTCGATGTTTTATTTACTGGAATACTTCAGAAATTCTTTCACAACAGTAATTTACCTTAAGTACACTTCATTATCAGAGCTAATTCTTCAAAACACAAACTATTATGTTTTCAGGACTCTTTTCCTAACAACCCAAGCTTAAATCAGTTGCTGCTGAACAGGTAAGAAGATTCCCCTACACATGCACATGTAGGGGAATACAAGACAAACAACATTTATGTGCTTGGTAATTCTTAACCCCACTCCAACGTCACTGCCCAAGCAATTCTCTGCAGTTCCAGATGTATTGCACAGGCACAAACATCTGCCAAGCCTATGCAGGGAAAATGACTTCTCATTTTCCTCATCTGCTTCCCCAGAACTTGCAGATCACTAAGGTGTCTTTGCCACTCACATCCCACAATATCCATTTTTTTTATATTTAGCTACTCCAGAACATCCCCACGTCAAGGTAATTTGTCAGACCCTCTCCAGTTTCAGAGCAAGAGAAACCTGAGATCCCTGTGTGCCCATGACAGTTCACAGACTATCAGTTTCCAAAACATGCTCTTTGTGCACAGTCTGACAGCTGGAGGCTCTGCTGAATCTTTATCATGCCCTAAGCTCAATTTTCAATGCTTTGTAGCAGACAAAAGGAAAAGATGTCATCCAAGTGACAACAGGAAGATGGAAGAGGCTGAAATAAATGGTTTCAGAGCTATGTTGCCTTTATCCTGATCAGGAGAATTTACTTTTCAGTCTCCACAAAAGATGCAAAGGCATCACAGATGTGGACATTGAAGCCATGCAAGGCACTCTCTTCAGCTCTTTGTTTTCAGGAGCCTTTAGACAGTGCTTACTCTTGAACCATACATGGAACTCCAGCAGCAGCTTCACCAATGCCATAAAAGATTTTTTTTAAAAATCAGCTTTTACTTTTCATGACACTCAAATGCACAGTGATTTTCCATGCTCCACTAGAAGTTCACATTCAACTGTTTTTTCACTCTTTAAGTGATTTAGGACTCAGTCACAAGAAATAAAATCATGAAAGGGAAGGACAAAGGAGAAAGTGAGCAGGTATTGATACTCCAGACTCTCTGATCAAGAGATCTGCTGTATGCAGCAGCACAGAAATCCCTGATGGCAAAACCAGAACTCCATGTTTTTGTTAGGACCCACAAATCCTGAAGACCTAGGTGGGAAACTTACTTTTCTGAGATCCACAAACACCTTTCTAATGCCTCCAGCAGCCTTCTGCCCCAAAATAATACAGGGATAAAAAGCAAAGTCAAGAGCTTTTTGCATTTTAATAACCCTGCTCTCAAGCCATGGTTGTTCTCAATACTTAAGTAAATCCACATTTCACAGGGTCATAGCAGGCTCCCAGCAGTGCCCTTTGCTGAGGCCAATGTCTTGATAACTAAGCCATAATCAAGTGCAGAGAAGGAAGGGTGAGATGATGCAGGTAATGGACTGTTTATTTCACAAGAAGTAGCTGGAGGCTTTCCTTGTGTAGCTTGGCAAAGACAGAGACTGAAGGGGATACAACTATTATCTACAAATACATCAAAGGAATAAATGCTGGGGAGGGAGGGGAGCTACTCAAGAACAATACTGGCACAAGAGTTTAAAAGTATAAACTGACCATAAATAAAATACAGAGCAGAAATCATAAAGTTTATCTTACAAAATACTTCCCAATTATAACAGTGGGGGTAAAAACTTTAACTCTCTTCATCTGCTTTTATAACCCCGCCAGTCTGGCACCCACTACTGTCCTTGCACAGCAAAGAACCCAAATAGGAAGGCAGACTGAGAAACAAGCAACTCTGAGATAAGCTGGCTCATTATTCCTTTCTGGAAGATACCACACTGCCAGGCAGACAACAGCAAGACACATTATTTGCTCAGTCCATAACTCCAAAAGCAGCATCAGGAATTTAGTAAGAGGGCATGTGTGTGCACAGAGAGCATGCAGCTTCCAGCTTAAGGTGGCCTCTCTCCTAGAACTGTGGGGACAGCAGCCTAAGGAGCGGAGCGTGCCCCTCACACAGCCACACCCAGTGCCAAGGATTTGGGTGGAAAAGCCCAAAAATCTGGGACAGACCGCCTGCGGCTGTCATTCCGCTCTCGGCCACCGGGTGTCGCCAGTGACCGCCGCAGAGCAGCGCAGAGCGGGATCGCGATTTACCCGAGCCAATAATAACAATAATAATAATAATCACCATCATCATCATCATCATCATCCCGGGCGCTAATAAAGCACCAATTTTTTTTTTCTTCCTTTTAAAAGCCTCCGTTCCTCAGATCAGACCATTAATCAAAAATCACAGGCTTCGCTTAGAACTGCCTAGCACGAAAAACAGAAGGGAAAAAAAACCCAACCAAATTCAACTACGCCACAACTTTTCTTTCTGAACCATCAGAGGTTAACAATACACACGTTCTTTATCAAAGTCTCATTTGGTGACTTTAATTCACAGATTTGGATCGTTCAGACTTCGTATCAATGCGAGATGCAGCTCCCGTGTCCATGCAAGGCACAAACACACAGGGAATGACTGACCTGTGTGCATTTGTATTTGCTCTTGTAGCATCCAGCAAGTGCTGAGCTCAGAAACACCCATCACTCCTATTTCCTAGGGAAGAGGGATCAACAAACCAAACCCAGCAACTACAAAACCCTTCCTCTCTCAATCTCTTCCACTCTTATCTATCTCCCACAAACATTCCTGAAGCAGGAGTGTTCAATGCACATGGGAAGTAATAGTTGCCCAAGACATTAAACCACTAGAATTAACTTTTCTTTAAATCTGTTTTTCTCCCTTTCAAACCTGAGTCATGTATTTCCTTATATATCCTTGCAGACATTGAATAAACTAAAATCAAATCCTCTTACCTCAAAAAACTCCTTCATGAACCACATAAAAACTGAAGTCAGTTAGAACTGCTAGTAAGAGCTGTTTGTTTCTAAACAAATTTTGCTTTCACAGCTGCTTTTCCCTTCTGATTGCACAAAGGAGTAATAACACTTAATTCCAGCTCTCCCACTCATTCCCATAGCAACAAACATACACAAATTATTATTATGAAAAGATCCTCAAATTATTGAAAAGTGAACAATACCTGAAGCTTCCTATTCCAGGTACTGCCAGCATCCAACTCCAGTTTGCCAATTTTAACTAAATGCTGGGCTGCCTTCTCACCAATTTAACTGCTCACCAATGGTACAGCACTTTTGTATCTTATTTTTAATGAGAAGCTGAGCAATGGTTTTCCTTGAAATAACAAGCAGCAGAAAAAAGAAAGATCTCAGTAGTTATGGTGAGCTGCAGAGAGGTGCAAGTGAAAAGTTGTTAATCAGTAAAAATACAAAAAAAAAGTTAAGTTTCTGCTGAAGAAATAAAGCAATTGCAAGAAAGGTTATAAACAACACAGCAAAACAATAATTTTACTTTAAAACTAATTTTGGATTTGCATAATTTAATTCAAGTGAGCAAAAGAGCTAAAAGTATTTTAACACACCTGCAGTTTTACAGGTAAAGATTCAGTTGCCACATTAAACAAAGAACCCTTTCATTTTGATTTTTATCAGGTTTTCATTTATCTGGAAAACTACAGAATTTAAAAAAAAAAATAGCAAGTGCCCTTTAAAGGCCACAGTGCACTCTTATATAAAACAAGTCTCAAAGAGGAAAACAATAGGAACTAATAAGTTTTGAAATACTTGCATTCCTCTGTCTGCTGCAAATTTAGTCTCAAACTAAACATTAAGGTCACCTCAAAACATTTTCAGCAATACAGTATGATAAAAAATAATACAAAACCCTGACAATATTAACAATCTGGAAGAAGGTCTTTCAGATTAATGTGAAAAAGGGGTGATAAATTAATGTAAAGTCTGTAAAGGGTATAAACAACAGTACAGATAGTTTATGTTGCAAAGGAGATCAGACTAGATAATGTAATTGTTCTGCTGGACTTTAACACCTGATATAAACAGAATCAAAATTTATCAGACTGAAGAGTTTATAGCATAATATGAACTTGGAAAATGGACAGCTGCAAATATTTGCCTCCTGCCAGTACTTCTAAATCGTTTTGGTTGTTGAAAAGACTCATCCTGTAAGACCTAGAAACAGGACAGAAAACACATTCCATGCTGGGACCTTCAGAACAGCCTCATGGAAGTACCCAGTGTTTGTGCTGCTGCAATCTGAGTGTGATTTTTACAGTCCTGCACACTGGCTGAGCTTCTTCTTTCCCACCACCACTTCCTGCTCCCTTCTCACTGAAATATTTTGTTAAAACTTGCATTGAAGTATCAGCTAAGGCAAAAATACACCATAGGAACAATTCAACCAAGGCAATATTTTGCCAGTCTAGAGCTTTATTTACCAAAGCATCCATCCCTATCCCATTTCCCAGTCCCTCCACCTTCACTCACTTAAGAAGCTAAAAAAGCACTGTCTCAGTCATGTGCAGAAGTTACATCCACATGTACTTAACTAATCAACCCCAAATTAAATGCAGGAGGAAATAAAAGAGGAAAATGCACCAGGAAGAATTTATGTAACTCTTTTGTGTTTAACTCCTCTGTTGAAGGAAAGGGACATTAGCAGAGACATGAAAAGGGGAAGACATGAGGGAGAAGTAGGTGGTGGGTCAGGGTGAAGGTCCCTGAGGAGGTCAAAAGCATGTTTGAGGTTGAATTTCCTAACCCCACAAGGGATTGGGCAATATGCTCTTTTTCTGCTTTTCTTATATCCTCCATTGCCCATCTTGCACCTGAACTGCTCTAGAGTGCAAAAGCACACTCCAAAGCCTTGCCAAGACCCTGATTCACAATTCTCAATGCTTCTTTTTAATGTCTGCTGTGAAAGCCACTAATGGGCTTGTCCTCACACAGGTGAAGCTCAGCCCCATAAAAACCATCTTTTCATTCACCAAATAAACCCAAGTTTTAGATTGTCTGCAGATGCAGCTTGATATCAACACAGCTGAGCAGCATGGTAGTGCTGATTTCCTTCTGTTTTGCTCATTTTGCCTTTTTTTTTTTTTTTTCCCCTCCAGAAAAGCTTGGAAATACCATTATTTTTTATACTTCCAGTAAAAAGCACAACAAAGCTGGAAAATGCTGCCAGCAGGCAACAACCATCTGGTCTCTCAGGAGACCTCCCACGCAGTCAGGTACACACCAGACCCCAGGGCTGCCCTGCAAAAATGATGCAGTGAAAGACAAAAACATTTAAAAAAAATTCATCTTGAAAGGTTGAGAGAATTGGGATTGTTCAGCCTGGAAAAGAGAAGGCTTTGGGGTGACAAAATTGCAGCCTTCCAGTACCTGAAGGGAGCCTGCAAGAAAGATGGAGAGGGCAGAGCCTGGAGTGACAGGACAAGGGGGAACGAATTTAAACTGACAGAGGGCAGGAAGAAATTCTTTATTGTGAGGGTGCTGAGGCCCTGGCACAGGTTGCCCAGAGAAGCTGTGGGTGCTCCATCCCTGGGAGTGTTCAAGGCCAGGCTTGGATGGGGCTTGGAGTAACCTGGTGGAAGGTGTCCCTGCCCATGGCAGGGGGTTGGAATGAGGTGATTTAAGGTCCCTTTCAACCCAAATCATTCTATGACTCAATGCTCTTTTCTTTAAAAAAAAAAAAGCCACCTGAACACCATCAATCCAAGCACAGAAGAACTCTTATGTGGAAAAAAAAATTAATATATTTATTTCCAGAAGGTCTGAGACTGCAGAAGAAACAGGGCCCAGGTCATACCAATGTATGCAGAGGCTGCCCAGGAATTCCAGGCCCACCTTTCCCTACAGGGCTGTTCCTTGACCCCATAAAAAGATATTTGGAGGAAAACACAAACAGCTACAGTCTTCAAACAAGCAGAAACCAACATGCAAACTTTAAACAAGCACCATGTAAAATTAGCACCTAGAAACCATGGGATTCACATGAACACAAACCTGTTCAATCTCTCTGCTGACAGGAACAATTATCTTCAGGAGCTGCTCTGCAGACACACCTCACTGAATCTGATTATTCTCTCAAACAGGAAACCCACTGAAATATGAGGAAATAAAAGGCATTAACATAACTTAGTTCTGAGAACAAAGTTTTTACAGACCTAAAAATCAGCATACTAAGAAAAGAGCTTGTGTTTCAAATACGTAACACATGTCCAGGAAAAATTAATTTAGAATTATAGGATTAAAACCAATATGTGCCAGTAACAAAACACAGAATTGACAATTCCACTCCCTGTATCTTGTAGGAAAAGTTAATTCCGCAACACAGCATACTCAAGGATATCTGTTCATTATATAAAAGTTTAGGATATGCATATCACAGCTTTGGCAGTAGTTTCTGTAACTACTTTTTTATTCAAAACCATAGAAAAGTTTCTTTTCCTTTTTTCCCCAAAGGAGTAAAACTACCCAACAAAAAAACCCAAACTGTAACTTTCATTTCTTCTTCTGACCTCTTCCAGATTTGTTTGGGTGTGGGGGTTTTTTGTTGTTGTTTTACACTGTCACTGTCATTAATAAAGACTCCTATCTGGTGAGGGTCAGCTGGTGCCTACCAGCATAACTTCCTAACAATATATTTCATTAAATCACAAATCATTACGGCTGAAAAAGACATTTATGATCCAGTCCAGACATTAACCCAGCACTGCCAATGCCACCACCAAACCGTGTCCCCAGGCACCACATCCACATGCTTTTGGACATTTCCAAGGAACGGTGATTCCACCACTGCCCTGGGCAGCCTGTCCCTGCTGGTGTTCCTTATCCCGATCCTGATCCCTGTTCCTGCCGGTGTCCCTCACCGGGGTCCTTATCCCTGTCCCTGCCGGTGTTCCTCACCGGATCCTTATCCCTGTTCCTGCCTGTGTTCCTCACCGGATCCTTATCCCAGTTCCTGCCGGTGTTCCTCACCGGATCCTTATCCCTGTTCCTGCCGGTGTCCCTCACCGGGGTCCTTATCCCTGTCCCTGCTGGTGTTCCTTATCCCGATCCTTACCCCTGTTCCTGCCGGTGTTCCTCACCGG
>VYZP01015089.1:0-10595 GCA_013400635.1 Hypocryptadius cinnamomeus | reverse complement strand
GGGTGTTTTGGGGTTTGTTCCAGGGGGTGTCCTGGGGGTGTTNTCCAGGAGGTGTCCTGGGGGTGTTTTGGGGTTTGTTCTGGGGTTTGTTCCAGGGGGTATCCTGGGGTTTGTTCCTGTGGGTGTTTTGGGGTTTGTTCCAGGAGGTGTCCTGGGGGTGTTTTGGGGTTTGTTCTGGGGTTTGTTCCAGGGGGTGTTCTGGGGTTTGTTCTTGGGGGTGTTTTGGGGTTTGTTCCAGGGCGTGTCCTGGGTGTGTTCTGGGGTTTGTTCCAGGGGGTGTTCTGGGGTTTGTTCTTGGGGGTGTTTTGGGGTTTGTTCCAGGGGGTGTCCTGGGGGTGTTCTGGGGTTTGTTCCTGTGGGTGTTTTGGGGTTTGTTCCTGGGGGTGTCCAGGGCAGGGTCTGTGTGCTGGGAGTGTTGAGCTGATGTGGCTG
Organism: Hypocryptadius cinnamomeus; assembly: GCA_013400635.1. Lineage (NCBI taxonomy): Eukaryota > Metazoa > Chordata > Aves > Passeriformes > Zosteropidae > Hypocryptadius > Hypocryptadius cinnamomeus. Next base: position 10,163 of record VYZP01015089.1, on the reverse strand, counting down.
AAGTTGATTTACAGCATTCCCTGCGTATAGGAGCAGTGGAGTCCAGTTCTTCACTGTTGCCTCTGCACAGAAAATGTCCTTTTTAGTCCTGGAGTTTGGGGCTGTGCATGATTGCAGTTTGATTTTGGTATCTGTCTGCAATACTCTTACTCCTCCTTAGTGACAGCAGTACCTGCTATTCACTTCAACCAAAAATCTGAAATTTTTAATGATACAGAATTGCAAGAAGAAGCCTTGACTCTGTGGCCGATGTTGGGAATTTTTTCAATGTTTCTGCAGCCACTGCAACCTTCTTCCAGAGGAAACATCTCAAGATGGTTCTATTAGAAGTTACTGGATGAAATTTTGTCCTTCAAAATTTCCCTCCAAAATGTTTCTGTTAATCATGCTGATTATTAAGTAGATTTATGGGGAAAAAAAAAATCCCATATAAGAATTTTGGGTTTAAAAATGGGCTGAAGAAAATGACTTTTTTGACTTCTTGTCTGACATCTCACTAGATTCTTCCTGTTTTGCTCTTCATGTTCTTTGAAATAATTTTCAGTGTGCTTGGAAAACTCAGTCACCCCTAGATGAGAAAGAAGCTTTCCAGGGCACACGCCTTCAGCTTTCAAAGGATCTGTGTTTGATGCTAAAGTCTTGTTTTCAGAATCCTGCCATCTTGCTCAGATCAAAGCTGGTGTTTGGAAGGGTTTTGTTAGTTATGTATTTATTATTTAAGTGTCTACTCAAACTTCCAAGTTCTTTGTTTGGAAAAGCAGAGGCTGCCAAGAGCTGTTGGTTACCCAGCAGTGGCAGTGTGAGGGCACCACAGAACCTGGCCCAGGGGGTGGCAGAGCACCCAGGAGGAGCAGAAAAAAGAAGGAAAAGTGTGGAGAGCAAATACAGGGATGAGGAGCTGAATTCCCAAGTCAATATTTAGGTGGGTTTTTGAAGTCTGCTGAACAAAGGAGGTTTTTCTTCCAAAGTTCTTGTCAGAATTTCAGGCTGGAGGAGGAGGTTGCAGCTCTCTGAAGGCTTTAATACTCATTAGTGACTCTCTGGCACTCAGAGTGTGCCCCAGGGAATTCCAGGATTGCAGGCTTAGGGTGGTGTCATGCTGACTCAGGAGTTTCCATGTGAGTGCCAGGCCTGGAGGTGGCACAAGGAATCCCGCTCTGCCATCCCTGCAGGATTTGGGGTTCCTGGGGGTCACTGCAGAGGCTCCCCCATTACCCACACAGCTGCTTCTCATCTCAGCTGTTACTGTCATATTTTCTGAAAAATCCCCTTGCCCAGGATTCTTCTCCTGGGAAGCTGAGAAGCCTCAGGAGAAAAATGAAAGCAATATAATCTGATTTGCTTCTCTTGTGTTTTGCTGCTTTGGAATGTGATTTGGACATTGTTTACCAACAGGTAAACAATCATTGTTTCATTGGTTTCATGTGAATTGTTTTGACTTAATGACCAATCACAGCCAAGCTGTGTCGAGGCTCTGGAGAGAGTCACAAGTTTTTCATTAGTATCTTTTAGCCTTCTGTCTGTATCCTTTCTCTATTCTTTAGTATAGTTTAATATAGTTTTAGTATAGCATAATATAGTATGATGTAATATGTAATATAATGTAATGTAGTATGATATAATATAATATAATATAATATAATATAATATAATATAATATAATATAATCCTTCTAAAAACGTAAAGTCAAATTCATCATTTCCTCCCTTCAATGGGGGTCTCAGAAAATACCACACTCAGCAGTGTCCAGCTGGATCCAGGCTGCAAATTCCTGGTTAAGTGCAGCTGACTGAACAAATCCTTCATGATCAGCACCAGAATTGGCTGTTCAGAGGAATGCAGGCTGTCCCTTCCTTCAGCATCCATAGGTGCAGCTCTGGGATCAGGGTGATCAGCTGCTGGAAGTGCCAGGCCATTGCCATACCAGTTTTTATGGCAGAGGGATGAAGAGCTGTGGCATTGATGTCTTTCACTCCATATTTAATGTTTGTTCTGGTAGATCCCAGGAGGTTTTCAAATTGGGAAGGAAATCACAGCATCACAGTGACTTTGGGCTGGGAGGGACCTTAAAGCCCAGCTTATTCCACACCCCCTGCCATGGCAGGGACACTTTCCACTGTCCCAGGCTGCTCCAAGCCCTGTCCAGCCTGGCCTTGGACATTTCCAGGGATGGGGCAGTCACAGCTGCTCTGGGCACCTGTGCCAGGGCTTCCCCACCCTCACAGGGAGGAATTTCTCCCATATATCAACCTAAATTTCCCCTTTTCCAGTCTGAACTCATTCCCCTTTGTCCTGTCACTCCAGTTCCTGATGAACAGTCCCTCTCCAGCTTCCCTGGAGCCCCTTCAGGTCCTGCAAGGTCTGAGGTCTCCACACAACCTTCTCCTCTCCAGGCTGAACATTCCCAGCTCTCCCAGCCTTTCTCCATAGGGGAGGTGCTCCAGTCCTTTCATCAACTTCATGGCTTCCTCTGGACTTGTCCCAACAGTTCCCTGTCCTCCTGGTGCTGGGGACATCAGAGCCATGGGAAGAATGATCTCATCAGGGCTCAGAGCCTTCCATTCCCAGCCCCTGCTTGCGGTGGATGTGTCCCTTGCACTGCAGAGATGTGTTGGGCACTGTGTGTAAAGAATGTCCTTCCAAAATAAAAGATGGATTTATTGAGGTGCTTTCAGTAGGAATTATGAAGGTAATGGGTGTTGCAGTTTTGATTTTAACCTTTACAGAATAAATTTCAAGTTTGGTGAGGTCTGAGCTGGAAATAAGTGTGAGTTTCAGTTGTTCCATGTGTGTGCATTATCACCCCCCTTCCCCTCCATACAAACAGGACAATTTGACTTATTTTATTTTGCTTATTTTCCTGACTGTCAGTGTTGTGCTGGGAGGAGAAGCTGTTGGTGCAGGGGCTGAGGGGACACGGCTGAGCTGCCAGCAGGGCTGTGCAGGGACAGGGTGACAGTGCCAGCCCTTCCAGGACACTGCTCAGCTGCTGCTCAGCACCATGTGAGCTCTTCAAGTGCTCTCACACTATAAATAGCCCAGCACTTTGTTGTTAGTGGGTTTTTATTAATAAACATCAACAGTATTTTTGGAGGATATTTGTAATAATTGGGGGACAGATTAAATGGTTTGTATTTCCAGACTTGGGAGTTTGGGTTTTGTTAACATCAGCAAAGCGTCAGTGTGTCCACCATTAAAACATTTTTCTTTAAATATGAATATCACTATTATTTGCTGAATGTTTTTATTTCATTGTGGCATTTTATTATTTAAATTATTGATATTACTATTGTTTGGTTTAAAATTCATAGGATCGTGAAGCTTCTGTTTATACAGTAACCCTGATACCAGAGCAAGTGTTAATCACCTGAACATAAAAAGATACTGTGTTACTCAAAGTGATACTTTGTACCCTGTTCCTAAAGACTTTTTTTCTTTATTAACTCTTAGGACCCTTCCAAGTCTTACAAGAAAGCTGGAGAAGTTGCAGCAGTTGAGTTACACGTGGAAGAAGGTATCGAAGTAGAAACAACCCCTTTATCTAAGAAAGTTTCCCCATTGCATTCTGAAATGGCAGATTATATAAAGTCATCTCCTCCAACCCTTATCAGTAGCCATAATTCTGATTTAAAGGATAGAACAGAAATTAACGGAGCAACAACTGTCACAGAAAAATTGGCTCAACTTATTGCAACTTGTCCTCCTTCCAAGTCTTCCAAAACCAAGCAGAAGAAGCCTGGAAGTGGAAATGGAACTACATCTGGTTTGGTGAAAGACTCTGGGAAGAAGCTGCCAGGAGCTATAACTGCAAGTGGGTTGGTTAATAAGGATTTGGTGAAGAAGCTGCCAGGCTCTGGGATTGCTGTTGGGTTGGTGAACAAGGACTCAGGGAAGAAGCCATTAGGGATTGGCAGTGCAGCCATATTGGTTAACAAAGACTCTGGGAAGAAGCCCCAAGCAATCAGCCCCTTAATTGGATTGGTTAGCAAGGACTCTGGGAAGAGGCCTCCAGGGATCAGCACTCCAACAGGGTTAGTCCACAAGGATTCAGGAAAGAAGCAGCCAGTGACCAGCTCTGCAGTTGGGTTGATCAGCAAAGATGTGGGGAGGAAACTTCCAGGGATCAGCACTCCAGCTGCACTGCCCAACAAGGAGCCTCTCAAGAAACCAGTAGGGATCAGCACTCCAGCAGGATTGGTTAACAAGGATGCTGGGAAGAAGTTGTTGGGAATAAATAGTCCTACAGGTCTGCTTAACAAGGATTCTGGAAGGAAGGTGCCAGGGACTGGGAACAGCCCAGCTCTGGTTAACAAAGACTCTGGGAGGAAGACACCAGGGATTGGCAGCCCCATGGGACTGGTTAGCAAGGACCCTGGGAGGAAGATGCCAGGAATTAGCAGTCCCGTGGGATTGGTTAGCAAGGACTGTGGGAAGAAGCCAGCAGGGATTGGCAGCCCAGCTGGTTTGGCTAACAAGGACTCTGGAACTCTGAAAGCAGACTCCCTCGTGCCCTCCTCAGAGCCCTTTAAGCTTCCTTGCAATTCAAACCTCAGTAGCCTTGAAAGCCACGAGCCTGCGGATTTACTGAAGGAAAATACTACCAGCAAAACCTTTGAGAAGCACATTATGAGACAGAGCAAAGAAAGCATCTTGGACAAGTTTTCAATTCGGAAAGAAATTGCTGATGTAGGCAAAGAGATGTTCAATGAAGGAATGTGTGTTCCACAGGATGCCTACTCATCCAGTGAGAAAGGGATTTATGAAATGTCTAAGCACGAAAAGCAGCCTCCAGTTTATTGCACTTCACCAGACTTCAGGACAGGAGGTGCCTCGGAGGTGTCGACAGCCAAGTCCCCGTTCAGTGCAGTGGGAGAGGGGAATCTCCCATCTCCTTCCCCCACTGTGTCTGTCCCCACCCTGAACAGGAGCCTCACCACAGCCTCCTCCCAGCTGGCATCCAACTCATTGCACTTAAGTTCCACGGCAGAGCTCTTGGAAGGCATTTCAGATCCCATGGGCAAAACGCCCTTCTCCTCGGACAGCTCCCTGCTGAGTCTGAACAGGACATTGAACCACACCCTCAGCACTGATTTTAAAGGTGCTGAGAAAGACTTAAGTGATTCAAAAGCATCTTATGTGGAAACTTCAAGAACAAGTCCTCCCACAGGGAAAAAGCCCATTCTGGCAGCTGAGACAAGCATCCACGCTACCGTCACCCCTTCAGTAGTTAGTTTTACCAGCTTGTTTGGTAGCAAGCCGTTCCTCAAGATCGGTGCAATAGCTGCATCTGAGAAATCCTGCCAAGGAGCAAAAAACCTGAGCAGCACTCAGCAATCAAAACCTTTAAAGAAAAGAAAAGGAAGGAAGCCACGATGGACTAAAGTGGTGTCGAGAAGCGCGTGCCGACCTCCAAAGGGTCTGGAACTGGAAAGGTCAGAGCTTTTTAAAAATATTTCCTACAGTGCACTATCGAGCAGTAATTTGGAGCAGGCCAAATTCCTGAAAAACATCGGATCGTCCTCGTTTGTGGAGCATGAATTTGTCAAGCATCAGTTGCCAAAGCTGAACGAAGCTAATGGACAGTCTCTGGCACTGCTGGCTGAGACTGACAAGCAAACTCAGAAGTTCTACAGCACTCACAAACAACCCTCCAGCTTGTGTATGTCGGATGATTTCTTACCTGACATATACAAACCCAAGAGAGGAAGACCTAAATCCAAGGAAATGCCAGAACTTGAAGGTCCCCCCAAAAGAACTCTTAAGATCCCAGCATCAAAAGTCTTCTCAGTGCAGTCAAAAGAAGAGCAAGAACCTCCAATTTTGCAGCCTGAAGTTGAAATTCCCTCGCTAAAACAAAGCTTATCAGGACAAGCTTTTCCTAAAAAGAGAGGGAGGCCTAAAAGGCAGATCCGGTCATCAATAAAAATGAAACCACCTATTCTGTCTGTGGCACCTTTTGTTGGAACAGAAAACTCGAGCAAAATGGGGCCTGAAAGTGAACAGCATCGACCCGGGGAGTTCTTTGAGAGGAAGGACCAGCTCCGAGGGCCAGAAGAAGTCCAAAGCCCCAGTATTTGTAGCATGAGTGATTTGGAAGTAGACTCAGACAGAAAAGTTGCCAAGAGAAATAACGGACAGTTAATGAAAACAATTATTCGAAAAATAAATAAAATGAAAACTCTGAAGCGAAAGAAACTTCTGAATCAGATTCTGTCCAGTACAGTGGAACCAAATACCAAAGGGAAGATGCAATCCAAGCTCCACAACACCGTGTCAACTCTTGCTGCCACATTCGGTTCAAAACTAGGCCAGCAAATCAACGTCAGCAAGAAAGGAACGATTTACATAGGAAAAAGGAGAGGGAGGAAACCTAAAGCTGTCCTGAATGGCATTTTAGCCAGCAGTGCTGCCAGTCTGACAGTTCTGGAGAAGTCTGCCCAGCAAGCTCCTGGTACGTCCCTAGGACAAGTCCTCCCCCACCTGCTGCCCTCGGCAGCGAACCCCTCGGAGATCCTCCCGTCACCGGTTTGCTCGCAGTCCTCGGCCGTGAGCGGGGGGCAGAGCCCCGTGAGCAGCGACGCGGGCTTCATCGAGCCCAGCTCGGTGCCCTACCTGCACCTGCACTCCAGGCAGGGCAGCGTGGTGCAGACACTGGCCATGAAGAAAGCAGCCAAGGGGAGGAGGAGGTTGTCCCCACCCACGCTGCTGCCCAACTCCCCGTCCCACCTGAGCGAGCTGACGTCGCTCAAAGAGGCCACCCCGTCCCCCGTGAGCGAGTCCCACAGCGATGAGACCATCCCCAGTGACAGTGGGATAGGCACAGACAACAACAGCACTTCGGACCGAGCTGAGAAGTTCTGTGGGCAGAAGAAGAAGAGGCACTCGTTTGACCACGTGTCCCTCATCCCACCCGAGACTTCCACCGTGCTCAGCAACCTGAAGGAGAAGCACAAACACAAGTGCAAGCGCCGCAGCCACGATTACCTCAGCTACGACAAGATGAAGAGGCAGAAGAGAAAAAGGAAAAAGAAGTACCCTCAGCTCCGAGGGAGGCAGGACCCTGATTTCCTCGCTGAGTTAGAGGAGTTAATAAGTCGGTTAAGTGAAATTAGAATAACCCACAGAAGTCACCATTTTATACCCCGAGATTTGCTGCCTACCATTTTTAGGATAAATTTCAACAGTTTCTACACCCACCCTACTTTTCCTTTAGATCCTTTGCACTACATTAGAAAACCTGACTTAAAGAAAAAGAGAGGCAGGCCTCCAAAAATGCGGGAAGCTATGGCAGAAATGCCTTTCATGCATAGCCTGAGCTTCCCCCTGTCCAGCACCGGGTTCTACCCCTCCTATGGCATGCCTTACTCCCCTTCTCCCCTGGCAGCTGCTCCCATAGGATTAGGTTATTATGGAAGGTACCCTCCAACTCTTTACCCTCCTCCACCCTCTCCTTCTTTCACTACCCCCCTACCCCCACCTTCCTACATGCATACAGGCCACCTGCTTCTCAACCCCACCAAATACCACAAGAAGAAGCATAAACTCTTGCGCCAGGAAGCTTTCCTCACCACCAGCAGGACTCCTCTGCTGTCCATGAGCACGTACCCCAGCGTCCCACCCGAGATGGCCTACGGCTGGATGCTGGAACACAAGCACAGGCACCGCCACAAGCACCGGGAGCACCGCTCCTCCGAGCAGCCCCAGGTTTCCATGGACACCATCACGGCCAACAGCTCCTCCAGAACGGTTCTGGAGTCCTTGAAGCGCTACAGGTTTGGGAAGGAGGCTGTTGGTGATAGGTACAAACACAAAGAGAAACACAGATGCCACATGGCTTGTCCTCACCTGTCACCTTCCAACGGTTTGCTAAGCAGAGATGAGCAGTGGGTCAGGAGAGAGCCCTCGGAGTCCAATTCCTTGGCGCTGGGATTGCAGACACCTCTGCAGATAGACTGCTCCGAAAACTCCACACCTCTGTCCCTGGGGGGATTCACTCCCAGCTCAGAGCCAGCCAGCAGCGATGAACACACAAACCTTTTCACAAGTGCAATAGGCAGCTGCAGAGTCAGCAACTCTGGCAGCACCAACGGACGGAAAAAGTTACCTGAGAGCCCTGGACTGTTTGGCGGGCAGGACGCGGCGCTGGGCCGGCCCCTCCGCAAGGAGCCCGTGCCTTCTTCCCTGGAGAAGGCCCTGCAGCCACTGTCAGGTAAGGGAGCTCGGGCTTTCCGTGAGTTTTGTTGGGTTTTGTTGTACCAAACACAGCTGGAGCAGGGGGCAGGTGAGGTTTTGGCTCTGCAGGGGTCATTTTCTGGGGTCCAGCCCTGCCCCTGTCCTCACCAAGGGCTCTGTTCCTGCAGTGTCAGCACAGACTGACAGGGGGTCTCCCCCAGAGCCACTCATGGCACTCTGTCCCTCCTCCCAACACACTCCTCTTGCTTCCTTACAGGCTAAGGCTTTGCTTTCTCATACAAAGGTCTTTGCTTTTTCCATACAATTTTAATTTTCCAGAGAAATGAGGGAAATTCTCACCGTTTTTGGTATTTTCAATGTCGTGTTTCTGTTGGAAGTTTGCTTGGTTTGGTTCAGACCACCTGTTGCTGCTACTGTTGTGAGTAATGTTTCCATTTAAGAAAATGTTTCCTATTCATTTTGTAACTCCATTTTGGTAATTTGACAATCTCTGCTACAACAGAGCTTTCAATCCCTGCCTTGAGGCCTCTTGCAACACCTCAGAACCGCTGGGGTTGATGCTGGGGATGCCTGAGACCAAACCTAGACATTTTGGATTTATTCATAGTTGGGAAATGCATCTGACAGCCTCGAGCAAAACTGGAACAGGAGGAGCAGGAACAGGAGCTTGTCATTTGCATAATATTAAGGAAAATAAAAGATAACCTGCAAAAGGCAAGTGCAGCTCGTGCTCCTGCCTGCTTCCAGTGCGTGAAGGAAGCCTGAGCTGCTTCTCCCGTCCCTTCTTGCCTACATTCTCCCTTGAAGTTTAAATCCTTGTCCAAAGCCACTTGTGACTAATATTTCACAGAGCAAGAACCAGCTGCCAGGACTGAAAAATCCCTCCTCACATTCCTGGCTCTCATCTTGCTCCTTCCCATGGGATACTCCTGCTCTGGTGCCTCCTGCCACCTCCTCTGCTCTGCACACCTGTGTATGCACAGTGATTTTCTCTTAATTTGGGGGGTTTATGTTTTCCTTCTTTGTTTTAAGCACAGCTGGATCTTTGACAAATTCATATTTCTTTGTGCTGGTACTGAAATTATTTGAGGTGGTGAGTGGAGTGTGGAGAAGGCAGCAGAACCATGAGATTGCTTCTCCTGCAGTGATGGAAAGAGAAGTTCCAAGGGCTGGGTCACTCAGAGGGTTAGATTTGGCTCTGAGGAGTGAATTGGTTGTGGGAACCTGAGCACCTCTGGGAATTCAGAGATGATTGGAGTGCATGATCTGACCTGGGTTTGTGTGAGGAGTAATCCAAGGAGGGGGAGAGCAGAGATGCTTTTTGTGAAGGCTCTGCCTGCTCCCTGCCTCAGGAAGTTGGAGTGATTCCTCAGGCTGGGATGTCACTTCCAGCAGTGCATTCCCACCTGACACCTGGATATTTTGTGAGGCTGGCATTTGGATTGGGGTCCAGCTCATTCCCAAGGAGCCCCACACCACTCAGAAAACTTAAACCATGTCTGGTAAAAAGCCCCAGGAAAGAGAAATGCCAGATTTGGGGGTTTTAGATCCGTGTCAGTTTGCATGTTGTGTTTGGGGTGTTTTGGTTTTAGCCATGGTGCCAAATGGTGATTCTGAATCCATGACCATGGATTAAAGAGTAAAGGAAAGGCACAGATGGAGGGAAAACCTTTGGTGCATCAGAGATTGTTTATTTATGAAACCAGATGCAGTTTAGGTGCGTGGTGGTGCTGGATCAGAGACTTGGAATAAGCAGTCAGGGGTCACATCAGGGAACCCATCCAGAATGGATCTTTGGGATCCATAGGGAATGTTTGTGATGGTTTATTTCAGAGTATTCCATGTGGAAAATCTACCTCACCTCCACATTCTGAACATAAACCTGGCCTAACAGCTTGAACAAATTCTTTTTACCATATTGGCAGATACTTGCAGGGGTTTGCCCATGTCTGAGTATGTTAGAGGAGGGT
>VYZP01015088.1:544935-560966 GCA_013400635.1 Hypocryptadius cinnamomeus | reverse complement strand
CGTTCGGGTGCGGGGCGAAGCGGCTGCAGCGCCCGGAGCCGGGGCCGCGGGCGGGGGTCGCTGTGCGGCTCCGGGACGCTGCGGAGCCGGGTGCGGGCTGCCCGCTCTCCCGTAGGGGCTGCGCCGGGTTCGGCGTCTCGGGTGTGGGGGTGACACGGAGCCGGTGATTACGTCGCGGTAATGGGAACCCGCTGGAGAGCGGGTCTTCATTGCGCTCGTTTTGTTCAGGGGGGTTTCGCCCCGGGTGGCCGAGGTGAGCTCGAGCTGTCGGGTAGAGCCCCGGGGGCACCAGCCCGCCCCGTCCTCGCTTGCCGCTGTCGGGGGTCCGGTGCGAGGTCCCCGGGAGCTCGCGGTGTCCCCGCCGGCGAGCGGAGGCTCCGCGCACCCGCCACCTCTCAGCAGGTCCCGGGTCCGCCAGAGCCGAGGTGTGCCAGGGTCCGAGGCAGTCCCGCCCTGTAGGGCTGCTCCGACAGCATCCAAACCCTCATCCCAGCCCGGGGCTGCCGCAGCTCCAGAGCACGGGGCTGGACGGAGGCAGCGCGGCGCTCCCCGGGCTGTGCCGGTACCGTGCGGGCTGGGAGCCTGGCAGGTCTGGGAGAGGTGTTATCTGCTCTGCAGATCCCATTACAGGTGGCTGCCGGGGTGGTACCGCACCAAACCTCACCACCTGCCCCCTGCGACGCTGCTTTCTGTATATATGCCTCATTCCTGTTTTGAAATGTAAGCGAAATACTTGAATTCCTTGCCTTTTAAAGGTTCTTCGGAGCTTTTTGGGAGCCAGGGAGTGTCGGCTGCTCCAGGTGGGCGGCTGTGTGCTGGGAGTGTGTGTACACAAACGGAGCGGTTTGATGGCTGCGTTACGGAGCTGCCTGGAGAGCTCGCTGCTCTTGTGTTGGGTTCGATACACAGCTGAGAACGCCTGCCCTGAAAAGCTTGTGATCAAAGTATGAAAAGGAAAAGATAACAGGCAGGGGAGGTGCAATGAGATCATCGCCAGCGGTGGCTGCTTTTAATGACGATGTGTTGAGTTACGTTTCTTGCATTCGGTGTCGCACAGGCCAGAAACACAGGAGTTCCTTCAGCAGTGATCTGCTGCAGCACAGGAGAGGGAGGGAGGGGGGAAATGGGGTGCCCAGAGCTGGGACTGTGAGGTGTTGTGGCTGCTGGTGCAAATCCCAAGTCTTTTTGTCTGTAGGACTGTAGCAACGCCTCGGCTTATCAAGAGCTGTGAGAGATATGAGGGGAGTTCAGATGTAAGTCCTGGTGAGAGTGTACCTTTCCTATCCCTACCTGTCCTTATGTTCTCTTCTCATATAAATTTCAGCACTTAATGCTCCTTTCAGACTAGCTGCAGGAACAGCATCTCTTCTCTCCCTGTCCCACAGGGCCTTAGTCTCCTGGTCAGTAAAGAAGTGGCACTGGAAATACTTTCCAGTGAAATGTTTGCATGAAGAGTTGCAGGAAAGAGCTGCTCTTATCACCACTGAATTGACAAATTCTGTTTGTGAGAAGGAAGTTGTTTCTTTGAAAGCCAGTGAGATCCTTGCTTTGATTCCTAAGTAACTTTGCTGAGTATGTTTTTACACACTCCAGGAAGGTGATGGAGGGGTGGGCAGGTTCCTGGAGAATGACTCCCATTGTATTGAGGGGCTGCCATGCTGCAGTGTGATCAGTCCTTCCCCAGAAAGCAGCAGCATCCTCCAGCCCGGCCTGGCTGTGATTGCAGTGGGTGTTTTTGCCCTGGTATCCTCCCTTCCCAGCAGGATTCAGGTTGCTGGGGTTCCTCAGTTACGCTCTCACTCCCCTGTGAGCCCCAGCTGCATCCCTGATAGCCAGGAGGAGTAAGGAGCCCTCTGCCTCTCTGCAGAGCCCGTGGGCAGCTGGATCAATACCTCGTAACAGGGCTGGTGTTTCAAGTGAATGCTTCCAGCTTGTTACGATGATAAAGTTCCCAGATATCAAATCGAAAGTGGATTTTACATTTGCCTAAGTACATAAACTTGATCATAATTAAAGCAATGACTGCTTGCTTATACCTTGGATCTGGCCCATCTTGCATGACTCTGTGTGGTAATTACACTTCAGAGCACTTGCTTCTCCTAGTAGCAGCTGCATAAATCTCTGTAATAGGGGAACATCACTCAAGGACTATTTTCCAGGCATCTGTTTGTTACTTTTCTTCCTCTCATACATCTGTCAATTAAAAAAAGTTTTGGAGTTCCCAGCCACAAATCACCATGGAATCAATTCTGAGAACCTTTCCCAGTGGATCACACCACCCTGGAGAAACTGAAGTTAAACAACTTATTTAAAATGTGGATTTTTTTTTTTTTTGGCACAATTGTTTCTGGAAGCCCCATTTTGCATTATGAGCAGTTGTTGCTGAAGGAGTAAGTAGTGGAAATGCTGCTGAGTTGCAACACACTCAGGAGAAATGTCCCACAGCTCAGTTTTACTGCATCAGCGGTGTGTGGGCTGGAGGGACATTGGCACAGCAAGCTCCGTAGGAGAGCTCTGAAGCAGACAGAGACCACACTTCTAATTTAAAAAAAACCCCAAAAAAGGCAATTCTGTTAAATGTGAGGGAAGTGTCATGCTGTTTCGTGAGCAGTATTGATGTTCTGGGAGTAGCTGCAGGCGTGCACCAGGCAGTGAGAAGCTTGGCCTCCTCTGGTCCTGCAGTCTGGGGGCCAGGTTTTTGTCACTCTGGAGCATGCTTTGGCCTGCTTAGAGGTGGGGAACAGCAAAGCCTCACTGCTCTCAGCTGTGGCTGACTGTTCCAGGGGTGGGAGGATGCAATTCATCTCAGCTGGACCTGGATCAGAGATCATGTGCTGGAGAGAGTGAAGGCAGGGTGATAGGAGAGTGCTTTTCCTGGGTTTGGATGAAGATGAGACTGAATGCCAGCTCCTGAGCCAGCCTGTGGTTCTGTGCTGGGGTAGCTTTGTGCTCACTAATAACTAAATTCTCTTTTTCCTGTGTTGCCTGTCTTGGTTTTCTTCTTCCATTTGTCTTTCCTCTGCATAATTTCTCCTATCTATAAACAGCAGCTTGAATTTCCATTTCTCCTGCTCTGTTTTTCTCTCCTCTCTGCCATTTGGGTTTCTCTGTATTGGTGGTGACAGGTAATTGGGCTGGAGCCTGTGGGTAGAGGGGAAGGGGTGAGCTGGTGCCTTGGCAGGGTGGGGACAGGGATGGGTGCCTCTGCTCTGGAACAGTGGAAAACTGAGGAGTATTTATCTTGACAGAAATATCTGCTGGCATGTCTGTTTTCCTTCTCCCACAGCAAAGTGTTATTTCCAGCTTTTTGTTCATTTTCTTTGATGGAAGCAAATATGGATTCACCCTAAGAAAATAGGAGATTAACCTTTTGGAGTTGAGGTGTAATGCTTTACAAGTGGCTGGCCGAGCATGTCAAGCTTTCTTCTCTTTTTTTCTTTTTGGCAGCTGGTGTGTGCCAATGTACAGTTTAAAAATTAAAAATCCCAGCTCTTCCTGCTGAACTCAATGTGCCTTTGCTCATGAGCTTGGTTCCCTTTGTACTCCTGCTCTTTTATTCTGTTTTTTCTGAGTGGGACTAATGATACTCCTCCCTGTGCAGCCTTTCCATTTAGCTTAGCACGGTGGTTTAAAAGCTTAGTTTACTAGATAATTGAGTTTTCTGTTCTTAATTATTTCAGGCCTGCAAGTTGCTCTCTTGATAGTTAAGAGAGCAGGAGCAGAACCCTAAAATTTAGTAACCTCCCCAGGCAGTGGTTTTATAGTGAGATCATTAATTTTACTTTTTTTTTCCCAGGGGTTAACTTTAACAACATCCTGAACAGTGTTCTTCCTGGTCTTTGGAATGGTTGTGGGATGTGTGCATGTGACTGTAACAAATCTGTGTGGGGAGTGGGTGCCCAAAGTTAACTCCATTGATGACAGTGTTTATACATTTGTTAGGAGGAAACTTTTACTCTGTAAAACCTATTTTTTCACTGTAATGTCTTCTTTTAAAAGATGTGTTTTTATAGGGTGTTAGATTTGCATGAGAATCATCTGGCCAACATTGTAAGATCAGGGGAGGAATCCAGAGTCAGATGGTCTTGTGAAACACAAGATGGAATAGAAAATAAAGGATAATTAAGCAGTAATAAATATCCCATGTACTATGCATACTGTTCCAACTTAAATCACCTATTGAATGAGTTGGTTTATAATTTATATCTCTTTAATTAGGTTTATAAAGATCAGCATTAAATCTGGGTTCTAAACAGTTGCATTTCCTTTCCTCCCACTAGATGCTGAGCATTAAAAGGCACTGACAGATGTACAACCCCCTAATCACATAATTTAAAAGGTTCTTGATAAAAAGTATTGAAAAAGCTGGGGGAAAATCCACTATATTTAAATGTTGAGTCACTGCTTTTATCTATTTAAAGCGTGATGCTGGTTGTAAAACAATTGGAGGAGGAAAATTGACCCAAAACAGCATATTTCTTGTGGTTAATAGTACCAAATTGGTGAGTTAAGAGGGTGGGAGGAACTCCTCTGACACTTCCAGACTGCAGAAGGCGAAGGTGCCACTGCATGGAGTAGCAGAGCCCCCTCACATGGGGAGGAGGCTGCAGGAATGTGGCGTTAAGCAGGGACAGGTTCTTATTTTGGCAATGCCTGGGGTAAATTTGGGGGGAATGTTAATCTGATTTCAGCTGCCATTGGATCTGGGTGGGAAGGCTTGTGTGCCTCAGCGTGCGCAGCTTGCCTGCCTGTACCTGATGACAGGGTTGAGGCTATCCTGGGATGCTTAAAATCAAAGGAAAATCCTTCAGCCTTGTGAAGGAGTCCACAACTCCCCATAGATGATCTTGAGGGGTTTTTATTTTTGACATTTAATCCACTGAAATGGTTTTCACTTCTGCTGTGCTAACCACCTGTCTGCGGGAATAATTGTACATCAAAGTCAAATGTAATGGTTTAAATTCACTGCTACCCGACCGTCAGTGAAAATTCCCTGTTGGGAGGAGGAAGAGGCAGGGTGCTACTGAAATTAGTGCAGCTTTGGAGTTTATTTCTGTCAGCTGGGAGCGTATGCAAAATTGCTGGAGCATTTACACTGCTGTTCCCCAAGATGGCATAAATGGCACAGTTCTGATGGTGCCTAGCGTTCCTGCACCCATGGAAGGGGCTGCAGCCAGTGCCTTCTCAGCCGTGGGAGTTGGGTGTCAGAGGGTCAGGCTGCTCTGCTTGGCGTCTCATCATCTCACTAATCTTGCTGAGATTGGTATGTGAGCATCCAAATGCAATTTAATAAAACGGTCGCAGTAATTTGAGGGACACTTTCTTTCTGAAAATGAGTTTGTAGTGATTTATAGCAAAAGGAGAAGGTTGTTTGCAAGGGCTGAGACTGGCATTACAAGGTGTAATGACTTGAAACTTTAAGAAAAAGGGGTTGTGTAGGTTGGGAGATAAAAACGGTCTTAACAGTGAAGGGCCATTAGGCAGCGGAATGGGCTTTGCTATCTCACAAGCCGGAGTATCGCTGGAGGTGTTTGTGTTAGATAAAACGCTGAGAGGGGGTGGACTGGGAGGCTGAGGTAGGATTTGACGACTCACAGGACCTTTACCCGTGCATTTTTTCGGAGTCAGAAACGCGTGGCACCCTAATTGATGTACTGCTGGTGTCTGGTCCGTGGGCTCGCCGAGCGTTCCCAGGCGTTGGTGTCTCCGCATCCTTCGCGCTTCCGCGGCGCGCGTGGTCTGCGCGGCCCTTGGGGCACCTGGGGGGCTGCAGCTTGAGTGCAGAAGAGGCTCCTGCGAGCAATGGCATGAGTAAACCCCAAATACATTTGCAGGTCAAAAGCTTTGTCTCTGTTTCATCTGTGTCTGCTGGGGCTGGGGTCAGTGGGGTGGGTTAGCGGCTCCTGGGGGACTGGCATTGAAACCTCCCGTCCCTGCTGCTCCTGGGGGACTTGGAGATGGAGTGTTTGAGCCAGCTCGCCATCTGGGAAAGCCACACACAGAAAAGAGCTGGCAGATGGGAGTCAGGCCCCCATTCCCTGTCCCTCTGTAGCAGCACTGTGCCAAGAAGGAGCTTGTCCCTGGTACCTTCCAAGAGCCAGCCCTGCCTGTGTTGTCCTGTTGTGTTTACCGTGACGTCTCTTACTGTGTTAGTTGGCTGTCTCTGTAAAACATTTTAAGCTGAGTTAATTCCCAGGCTTTTTCCTCCTCCTCTGTGATTGCTCTGATACAGCATGTGTCTCTCTTTTTACTGCACAAAAATAAAGATCCATTTAAGGGGAGAAGTTGGCTTAATTGCAAAAAAGAAGGATGGGATGTGAGTAGATGACCTTGCTGCTTCCTATCCTTGGCTTTAACTTGCAGAGACCTCTTAATTGCCAACTCTCAGATTTTCTATATTGGTATTTCCATTAATCATGGAAGGATTTTTATTTTATAATTTGAAATGTGTCCTAATATAATAAATGTAGGAGGAAATAAGCTTTGTATTAAAAATAAATTTATGGGCGTACTGTAGTGTTAAAGAGACCATGCTAAGCCTTTTTGTGGTGTAAATTGAGTTGGGTTTGACTTTAAAAAACCTCTTTAACTTGCTGTTATACAACTGCTTCTCTCATTAACGCAGTATCTTGCTGTTATGTGGTTTTATGGTCCCTTTTATTTTTTCAATGCATGAAATACCTGTCGCTGTGCTCCTCTGGAGTGGGTGAGTTCCAATCACTGAGGCTTGGACTTGAGACATTGGTGGTGCTGGCTCTGTGCCAGAGGGACTTGTGTTGGGCATCCTGCTTTGCAGAAGGGGAAACTGAGGCAGTGGGGAGTGATGGAGCCAGGATGGGGCTGTGGACCCTCTCTCCCTCTTGGCATGAGGGTTTTGTTTTTGCAGCAGCAGGGCCTGCACTGGTTAAATCTCCTTTCCCCACATGCAATGCATGTTGTAGATGAAGTGTTTCATGTTCCTTTTCCCATGCTGTGCCAGGGAAGGGATAGGGCTGGAGGGAGGAGGATTTCTGCTGTCGCTGCTCCTGAGCCCTGACAGCTGGTTTTCCCTTGGCACTGTGCATGACTCTTCTTCAGGAGGCACACGATTGAACTGACATTAATATTAATCCTGTTCTTCTAGACTACACTTGCAAAAGTGACTTTTGACACTTCCTAGTAATTAGGGAGAGAGTGGATGTGGTAAAAGACTCTTGTGAAGGAGAGAAGACAGGAACCTGAAAGGAAGCATAATCCTTCCAGAGCAAAGATGTAAATTACCAAAGTAGCTTTTACTGAGGAAAAACCCTCTACAACAAGCAGGAAGGCAGAGTGAGAGGTGTGAGGAGCCTTCACTCTGTCAGAGCTGTTGGTGACTGGCCTGGGGACTGCTTCCCAGTCCAGGTTCCTGGCAGAGCTGCACCTAGCAGGGAACTGCTTTTGTTTTGGGTGTGATGCAGTTTGGGTGGCAGACAATGAAATATGGGTGTTGGCTGTTCTTTTTGACCCTGGATAGCCATTTTTAATGGAGCTGGTTTTTGCTGTTTGAGTTTCTAAGAGCAGCATCAGATTAGATGTGTTTTGCATAAGGAGAGCTATTTGCTTTGATACAAGCTTCTTGCTCTGCTTGTGTGTTTGGGGCCTCAGTTTGCTCTTAAAAGTTGATGGAAGACGGGGCCTTTTATTGCTGCTACTTCCAGCTCTTCTGTTTCATCTTCTCTTGTCTGAGCCTGGAAAGATTTCTATTTTCTTCCCCAGATTTTATTTATTTTTAGCTAACAGCACTTCTCTTGAAGTTGTCTACTTTCTCCATGAATAAATGCTTTGGAAATGTCAAAAAAAAGAAGTTTAGTATCACTGAGCAGTGCTGGAGATGCCAGAGCAAGTGATGTCTCTCTGGCCCTTGTCCCCTGGCTTTTGTCCCATCCTGTTGAATGAGTGAAGGTGATGCAGAAGAGGCTCTTGCCTTGTGCAGTGCTCAGAGCATCCCTCAGGACCTGTCCCTCTGCAGTGGGACAGTCACGAGTGAAGCAATGGGCCTTGTGCTGTGCCTGTTGCAAAGGAAGGATGGCATGGGGACATTTGGTTGCACAATTTAAAAGCTGGCACTAAAAAGCCAAGTAAATCATTATCGTTGTGTCCTTCTGCTATTACTGCTGTTGCCGGGGATACAATAGGGTAGAAATTGCAGGCAAATAGCACTGTTATTTCTGAATTATTTTCAAGTCTTTATACAAATCACAAGCATATCCTCCTTGATGTACTCCGTACATTGCTCTATTCACTGTAAATCCACAGCCTCAAATCCTGCCTCTGTTTTCCACCTCTCACTCCACCTCTCCTGCTCTCACTGACTCCTCACTGCTGTGGGCAGACAGGGGACAGCAGGGCAAGGCTGGGATCACTGCTCAGCACTGACACATCAGTGCTTGGGGTGTGTGGGGGCTGGAGCAGGCACAGCTCTCGGGGGCCACTGCTCAGCAATCTGGGCTCTGCCTTACCCACCCTTTCCTTTGGCCAAGCTGCTGGCTCAGGACAAATTCCAGAAATGCCATCAATTTGCCCAAACAGTAATTGCAGCCACAGTGATGCTTGGAGTCGGTTTCCTCTCCTAATTCTCCCTCCCAATGTGAATTGTCTGCTTCTCCTGTGCCTCTGCAGGGACTGATCTGCAGGTGTGTGTCCCAAAGGGCTCCACGTGCTGCTCCAGGAGGATGGAGGAGAAGTACCAGGCAGCCGCCCGCCTGCACATGGAGCAGCTGCTGCAGGCTGCCAGCATGGAGCTGAAATTCCTGGTCATCCAGAACGCTGCTGTCTTCCAAGGTGAGCCCTGGGGGTGCTCCACTCACCTGTAGAAGGAGGCAGCATTTCTGCTCCTCTTCCTCAGCACGGGGCAATTGGAAATGCAAGTGGCTGGAAGCTTTCTGTTTGCTTGTTTTTGTGTTTGTAGATATTATATATGCTGGTTTATGGTTAGTAATATACCTGGTTTGCTGTGTGGTCGCTCTGCAGGGCTTGTCCTAAATATTCCTGCAGCTGTGAGAATGAATGGAAATTTAAAGGCTAAACTTTTTGAGGTGTAAATTAAAAAAAAAAAAGAAAAATCCCACCTTTCCAAGAATTGAAATCTCTGTGCAAGTATTGTCTGGTCTAACTCTGTCAGTCCCAAAATATGGGCTGCAGTGAGGTGACCTGGTTGTCATCTCAGTGTAATGCTTGCTGAGATCTGCCTCAGCTGTGTGTATTGTTATTGTTATCCACGGCACAAGGAAGTTGGTTATTCTGTGGGAAAGGTGGCAGAGGCTGCTGGTCCCTAATGTGGTCCCTGGTGCCCCATGGGGTATTTGAGTGCTTGGTAATCCTATGCTCTGCTGTCTGGGGCAGCTCTCTTTCTAATGATAGTATGATGGTTTTGTTTATTTGCTTTTTTTTTTTTGCAAAATGGATCTTCAGATATTTTTTGTTAGTGTTGATACACACTAGTTTGTACCACTTAAATCTGCAATAATTTTTTTAGGGCCTTATGGTTAATGTGCAGTGAAATGATTGCTTATTTGTTGAGTGCTTTCCTATTGAGGTTCCATCATTCTGTATTAATGGTGTTTTTGCCTGTATTTAAAAAAGAAGTCATGGGCAACCAAGCGTTTTTTCCTTCTTGATGATATTTTTGCAGAATAATTGATTTATTTTTGTTTATGCCTCACTAATAGCAAGACCCAAGACCTGCTGAAGCCTGTGAGATCAGGGCAGAGCTCTGTTCTGGGCCACAACTGACTGATGAAGTTTAATATGTTGTTTTTCTCAATGTAAGATCAAATGAATTGCTGAGGAGATAACAGCACATTTTTTTTCCCCCAGTAATTCTTAATGCAGTTACCATTAAGATCCAATTCTAATAACCAGAATGGAGTAAAACTAATGAAAGATTGGTTTTCTAGGCATTGGAAATGTGCACCAGCTTCAGAAATGGTGAATAACCTGGGTGGAATACAAACTGTGTGCCTCCCTCCTTCCCATTTGACAGAAACTGCAGCATTAGTTTTTATTGTGTGTGGCAATGACACCCTGTGGAACTGCAGGTTGTGCACAGCAGTTGGGTGCTCTGGCTCTGAACTTTCTGCCACTTCTGGAGAGAGTTGAATCCTTTGCTTAGATTTAATTATTCCCCCTCTCTTTTTTTTTTTTTTTTAAACTGTTATTTCTACCCTGGCCCAGGGACCTGTGCAGGGGTTTTAAAGCTGAAGCTATTCTGAGAAGCCTTGGTATATGGAATTGCCATTCTTGGTGGTGGGGAAGAAAAGCATTTAATTGAACAGTTTCTGACCACTTCTGCTTATTAAAAAAGCTCTAAAGTGACTAAAAATCATTTGCAATCCCGTTGCAGAGGAGGAATTCCTAGCTGGAGCCATTGAGGAGCTCACTTTAATTATCTTGTATAAAGTGTTTTGGTCTTGGACGGGTGATTTGTTAGACTTTGAACACCATTTACTTTTGTTCTCTTTAAAATTAGTCTGGAAGTTTGTAGAAGAGCACTTTTTAAAATAGGTTGATCTTTTGATTGCTGCTTGCTTTAGAGTATTTTGATGGCTGCAATGCCAGAGGCTGTTCCAGCTGTAGGAATTGTGCAGGATGCCCCTGGCAGGGCTGTGCAGGGCACTCAGCTGTTGGGGAGGTGCTGGAGTGGTCAGGGAAGAGGAGCCCCAGTGGCCCCTGGGCATCTCCTGCAGGTCCTGGGGACAGATTCCCTGGGGCTTTGGGAGTTGGGAGTGCAGGGATGGGACAGCTGGGAGCTGTGCCAAATCTGAGATGTGCTCTGGCAGGGAAGAGAGCTCCCAATGTGTTTTGCTTTGGGTCAGACCCCCAGTATGGGGACCCAGTGCAGAGGATGGGTAATTGTATCTCTCTCTCCAGAGAGGGGAAATGTGTTGGTATGGAAACACAGCTCAACCACTCATATTAAAAACACAAATGTGAAATCCTTCAGAGTTAATTTTAATATTTTTACCCTGGCATCTAAAGGGACTGCTAGTCTGACAAGCAGAATCTCACCCAGATGTTATTATTTTGCACCAAATTTAATTTCTTCCTGCTGAAGCTAGAGCAGCATCTCTGCTGATAAAGATCAAGGGAAATTGTCTGGCATTTACAGGAAATCTCATCCAGGCCTATCTGTTACAATGTTCACTTAGCAAAGTTTATTAGATTATTAGTTTTAGACCCTTGGGCTTTTTCTTTATTGCAGTTAAGAAGGAAAAATCCCAAGCAAAAAAATCCTCCCTTCACTAAATTTAAATGGTACAATTAGCTCCTGGTTTTATCTCGGAGGCATTTTTTAAAATTATGAAGATGATTTAAGTAGTGATTTAATCTTTTGGAAACTTGCTGTGTTTGACAGTGTTAAAATGGATTGTGGCTGCCTCGACTGCAGTTAAATCTTACTCCAGGATTTTTTTGTGGGCAGTTTTTTTTCCCTTTCCCTTGGTGTATCCGTGCTGGTACCTCCTGGTTGGGGTTCTCAGCTCTGAAGCTGGGATGAACCCCATCACCTCAGAACTGCTCATGTCTTTTGTTATGTGACATTTAGGATTGCTAAATGTTCTGATCCAAACTAACCAGTAGTTAATGCAACTTAGCTGCTTCAGAGAACAGTGAGAGCCTTACCTTTGGTTTGCTTTCCCCCTCTTTTTCTTCTGATATTAGATCTTTGCTTTTTTCAATGGGGGAATTTCTGCCCCTGCCACCTCTAGTCTTTTCCTATTGAGACAATGACAAAAAAAAAAATCCCTCAATGAATTCTGCTGATTTCCTAAATATTAAATCTGAATGGCTCAACTTTGTGAAAGGTAAACTTGAGCAGGAAAATACCAGTGTGGTTCTTCTTTATCTCCCCTTCCCTTCACTAAAGAACTCAGTTCCCTGGGGTTGGCTTGTGTGCATGTGTATCAGCCTGATTCCTCCTGCTCCCCAAGCTTGGGAATTTGCTTTTGAATGGTCACTTAATTTCTTGCCCTCCATACTGGCCACATTGCTCTGTGGATAACAGAAAATTAAAGCTTCAGCAGCTGCTCACTTGCAGCTTTTGTGGTACGTTCCTACCTGTTCTGTGTTCAAGGGAAAAGGTACTTGAAAAAGGGGAAAGATGGTGATACAATTAAGCACAGAAGGACCTCTGAGAGAAGGGGGAGCATCTGCACCCATTTTTTGTCAGATTTCCTGGTAATTTCCCCTTCCATCAAAGAGCTGGCTGTGAGGGGCTGCTTCTGCACAGTGAGCTCCTGGGGAGAGCTGCTTTCAGTATTTTAAGTGATTGCTCAAATAAGTGAACATCAGGATCTGGTGCTGCCTCTCTGCAGCCCCTTCTGTTGGTGCCAGTCCCATCCCTAGGGTACTTTCCCACGTGGTGCTGACACGGAGCTGCTGGAGTGTGTCAGTGGCTCTGCTCTGCAGTGGTGTAAATCGTGAGACACAAAATGTGGCTGTTCCTGACCCTGAACTGAGCTGCCCTAATGCATGTGTTGGTGGAGAATTTGCTTCCATCCACTTCCCAAATAGCTCCTGTGGGTCTGCACTGCTGCTGGAGCTTTGGGAATGCAGTGGATGGTGGGAAGGTTAGGAGTGCAGTAACCCAAACGGGAAAATTGCCTGGGATGCTGCAGGTGGGGCCCCCTTGGTGAAGACCTGGAGGGGTAAATGAAGACCTGGAGGGGTAAATGAAGACCTGGTCTGTTCCCTCAAAGGCAGTGGCATCTTCCCTTCTGCAGAAGGCAGCTGGAAAATAACAAAAGCTCTACTGGGGGAAACTTGCAGGGTCTACAGAGATTTGAGGGGCTTTTGGGATGTGTGCTTCACGGTGGTTTCTAGGAAGACCATAATAAATCAACACCAACAAACCTGCCTGTGCATGTTTATTTTCTTATTCATGGGAGAATCCTGTTCCTTTTCTCCTCTGGATAGGGCCCTTGGTGGTTCTGGCAGAGCAGCTGCTGTGGGGAGGATGTCAATTGATCTCTCCTTGTGTGCTGTGGTAGGATAAAGGCAGAGCTGTAACTCTTAGTCCTACCAGGCAGCTCTGAAGGCTGTAAATCCTCCATTAGGCATAAATGCAGCCATTTTGGTTATTTATAGTTATTTACACTATCCATTCATATCTGTCAGGAATGAAGGCAGTTCTGACATTGCAAGCTTCTATCAGGTTATCTTTAATCAGTTTAGAGGCACCTAAGCCACAAATATATCAAATAGCCAGTCCTAATGTTGGAGTCCTCTAAAGCATGACTGAATTATTTATTTTGTTATGATGAAAATGTCTGGGCTTTATTGGGTTTTCTTTGAAGAACTTGATTCTGCTTGAAGTCTGGAAGATAAAAGATTAGCGATTGTCTCTCCAAGTTTCTTATTCCAAATCCTTCAAGGCTTTTCATTTTTCACAAGCCTCTGTTACTACGTTAGAGTCAAGGTGAGGGAGCTGAGATTTCTTTTATTCTATTAAAGAGGTTTAACTATATAAAGTATTTTATCTTTACTAATTATTCCTTGCACAGGTAAATCCAAGATACACGTAGCAATTAGGTGAGAAGAGATTGGGCTGTGTGGTGAGAGCGTTTGTGTGTTAATCACCAAGACAGGCCCACTGATACCAGCACTGCCCAGCAGAGCTTGTCTCATCATTTGGAATAGTTATCACTCCAGGGTCTTTAAGCCAATTAAGTTTTGGTAATTCAGGAAGGTCTTTCAGGTGTTGGTAGCAGGGAGAGCCTTGGGTGGACTTTAGCACTGCATTGTTGCCCTTGGTGTGTTGGGGAGGGAGGAGGTGAAATGGGGCAGGTGGGAGAAGTCTCTGGCTTGGACAGTCAATATTTGTGAATGTGGAGATGAGAGGACTGGGGAGATCTTGGGGCTGAACCAGCCTTGCAGAGGGGAGATGTGACCAGCAGGTTACAGCTGTGCTGTGAGGATGGGCTTGGCTCTCTAACCAGTGTGCAGGACTGCTCAGCTTTTCTAAACAGGAGGAAAGTGATTGCAATTAAGTGAATAAATGTATAAAGTGATGCTTAGCAGGACTTGAAAGTGTCCTGCGTGGGGTGGTCAGTTTAGTAGCTTCAGGTGAAAAGTGCATGTGAAAATGTCAGCTCCTGCTTGTGGGCTTGAAAAATACTAAGCTGACATTTTAGAGTGGACTCAAAAGAATGAATCCATTTCTTGGAAGAGAATATTAAAACTCTTATTAGACTTTACAAGTAAATAAGGTCAAGAAACAGATCTCTGTATCATCTTATCATACCTCTTCCTAATTAGTCCTCTGCGAACTGGAGTCTTGCTGGACCCTTCTGTGATGCACCTATCTCCACTGTGGCCCTTCTCTGCAAAAGCTTTTTAATTTGTTGTTGCTTTAATATTATCTTTTTTTAATAACTTGAATTTAGAATAGGAATTGTCTCACTGGGTCAATTCAGGCTGGTGTTCTGCCTTTGGTGGGGCTTCCTGGCAGATGCTTTGGATGCACAAAGTTTGTAGTGGAAAACTATGGTGATACATTTACCAGGTTGAAAACGATGCTCTAAACCAATGATTACGGGTAGGTGGAAATAATGTCTGCATAATGAGAGATCTCTGGTTGTCAGAATTGGTCTAGGGAGGTAATGTTTCCTTTCAAATAACCAGAACTTATTGTTCATAAATCACAGTTAATCTGTTTATTACACCAGCACACGAAGCTGGAAGTCTGGAGTGTGCCATAATGCTTAGCTTTAGGAGCAGAGCTGTAATAGTAGCAGCAATTTCAAATGATTTGAAATTGGGGGATCAGCAAAATGCAGGAGTTTGTGGAGGCTCTGGGCATTAAAAATGACTGCTGAGGATTGATGAGTTTCTTTAACAAATTGTAAAATCCATCATGCAGGAGTTAGGGCATGAAACTGCCCTCCTGAGCCACATAAACCATGGCTTTGGAAGAACTGCATGACAGTGCATGCTACCGGGAAGGGATATTTTGAAAGATGTTTGGTTTTGCTTTTGTTTCTTCCTCTCGTTGCCTGAAGTTTCACTGCCAGCACAGCACTGGCATGCAGCTTACTGGGCTCTGGGAGTGCTGGATGGGTCCTCCCTGAGAGGAACCTCTCAGTGCCTCTCATGATGCTGAGCCTGAGGTGTGGGGCTCCCCTCCTGCCTGGGCTCCCCCTCTCCTGCCTCAGCCAGTACCACACTGGTCCCATTTCCCACGATTTCCCAAAATCCTGGTGCATCTTGGACAGCCTTGCTCACAGTTGGAGAGCTTGGCATGTCTCTGGGGTGTCTCCTTGCAGGAGGGACCTGGTTGGCTTTGGCTGCTGCATCCCCATTGAGCTGTGCAGTGCATCCCCTCACCCATAGCCTCCCATGCTCCACCTGCATTTCCATGCATGTTTGTTGACTGCTGCAGGAAGATTCTGTGTTATGCCCTTTGCAGAGAGCTAGCAGCAACCCTCTGGCATGCCCACAGAGCAGGAAATTGTGTAGTAGGAGACATCCCTAGCCCCCCAGCCCTCGTTTCTGGGGCCTTCATGGCTTGAGGGGTGCAGCAGTGGGGAGCTGTGTGTGGTTGAGATCCCTCCCTGCGTCGTGCCTCTGTTTCTGCCCTGCAATTAAACACTGCTGATGTCCTTCCCCTCTTGGGTGAAATGAGGCTTGGAGGTTAATAAGGGGCTTTTTTGTAGCTGCCTGTGTGCTGCTTCAGCAGTTTTTGAGCATGGCACTTGGTGTCTGGGCTGAGGGCCCCCAGTTCAGAGTGTGTGGAGGAGCTCCTGGATGATTGTGCCTTCTGCTGCTGGGGACTGTCCCCTGCCAGCTCTGCTGCTGTTTTTCTGCCGTGGAAGGGATGGTGCTTTCCTCCTTCTGGGGCCTGAGGGTGGAATTGGCTGTGTGCACCTGGGGTTGCTCCCTGCCATTAATGCTGCAGCTCCACAGGGCATGCAGACCTTCTGGATGGGGAATCAGTGCTGCAGCTCCACAGGGCATGCAGACCTTCTGGATGGGGAATCAGTGCTGCAGCTCCACAGGGCATGCAGACCTTCTGG